>JBBBDQ010000788.1:1717500-1862500 GCA_037127315.1 Ascarosepion bandense | reverse complement strand
TCCACTTTTTTTGTATTAAATAGGTGCCTACTTAATTGTTTTGTATTGAATAGGTATGCTTTATTTTTTAGTTGGTTTCTTCTTGTCATTCAGGTTGACCTCCTATTTGTCTTTACCTTTTTCTTATTGTGTTGGTGCATTTAACCAAAGAGTTTTTATTTTTTTAAATAAAAGGTCATGATTGGGTGTTTGTGAAATTTGTGTTTTTTTGTTTGGGGGCTGTTATATTGTTTTTTGTGTATCATCACTATCTTCACCTTGATATTGAGCACTTTACAATAAAAAAAACAGCTTGCCAAAATAGCTTTTATAAGTAAAGCTACTGAAGAAATAACAATCTTGGCACCAAAAGCTGTCACAATGCAATATATATGAATAGAATAAGTAAAGAGCCGGTAAGAAGAAAATGCCTTTTTAACAAGCTTCTTCAAAAAAAGTTTGAAGAAGCTTATTAGGGTAAAACATGTTAGATTAAAAGACTTTTTTCTACCAGTTCTTTACTTATTCTATTCATTTTGTCAGATTTCAATCCATATATTCAACTCATACATAAGAAAATGTGGGTAATATAACAAACAGATTCTTTTTTTTATTCTTTAAATGAACATAACTGGCATCAATATTTCAGATAAATCTTTTAAGAAATGTATTCTCTTCCAATATAAAGAATACATTAGCACTTAGAAATTCATATATTTGATATCAAGACAACCAGTATTAGTTGTTTCAAACTACATTTTTAGAAATAATCACAAACAAAATCTTTGTGAACAAAAATGAAAAATTCAATATCAGAAATGTTTGCAAGAAATATTTGAGATAAAACTTTCATCAAACAGGAGAACAAATATTTGTACTTAATGAAATAAGTAAGTGAGAAAAGGTTAAATTTGATATCAGCATTCTTAGAATATGTGGAATAGGTAAATTTATATTAAAAATTGAACAGTATAAGAATAAAGCAAGATTTTCAGCATTGTGCAAAACAATGGCCAGGGTATGCAGAGTATTTAGTTTAAAACAATGTCTAACATATTTATATTGTCATGTCAAGAGTTCTGTCACCCACTGGATTCATAAGAGCACCACATGTACTGGTAGCTGTAACAGCGCGTCTAGAGCAAGATTAGTTTGACAAAGCCATTCCGCCTCTAGGATGTGTTTGAATTCAGAGTTTGTTTTTTTTTAGCTGGTTGATATTCCAAAAAAAAAGAAAACCTAGTCAACCCTGCTATTTAACCCATAGGTAAGAGAAGAAGAGATGGATTCATAGCTTTTTGAATGGTATTTGAGTAAAAGTGAATATAACTTAACCAGAATTAGAACTCAGCTTATCAATTTCTCTTTCTGATTTGTTAACCACCATGCCCCTAGAACAACTAATTTATAATTAAAATGTACATATACACATTTTACTTGTGGTACTGATGTATAATATGCGAAACATTTTCATAATAAAACTTAAAAACTAAAGCATTACATGATTATGTTTAAACAATGGTTTATTTGAAATGCTCAAATATATTCTTTCTTACAAAAAGTTATTTCTATTTGTAAGGAAGTACTATTTCCATAAATGTTATCATTGTAAAGATGAGTAAAAAGATGAGACTAAATCTGTTTTATGCAAAGTTGCTGTTTATCCACCTTTGCACTTTGTCACTAAATATCAATGTATGGGTGTGTGGATTTGGAGCTTTCTCTTGATATAGATCTCATGAAGACATGACAGACTATCTTTTTCCCTGCCTCAAGTGGGATGCTTATAAATCTTCCTGTTATCCAGTTGTTATATGTGTACACATCATAAACAATTGGATTGACCACCTGCTTACATGTTAGAGGCAGCCAATGACATCCTGTGAGGTGCAACTCTGTACATGGTGACTGTAAGGGCACATTACAGATCAACCCTCTGATGCACATGGCTACTCTGATGTTCTGGTATGACAGTGTAATTTTTATTTTGGTATCTTTAATCATTTTATCCCAAGCAAGGTAATAAAGCCATTAAAACACAAAGAGGTTACGAGTATGAGAAAATATGAGAAAAAAATATTAAGGAGAAAGAACAATAAAAGAACAAGAATTAAAAAGATAACAATTGACATTGCATTTTAAGTTTTGTAGTTCACAATTGACTGGGAAGCAAGAAGTCAGAAGAGCATTCCACAAACAAGAAATTCAATAGATGAAACTGTTAGCAAAGAATGTATCTAGCCATTTTAACTGTAAAATGATAAGACCTTGTAGCCAATCTAGCAATGCACTCAAATGCATAAAGTCTAGGTACCAAAGAGAAAAGTTCATCAGAACAATTACCATGAAAATATTTATAGAAAAGGTACAGGGAAGCAACATCACAACCTCAAAGCAAAGATATTCTAGATGAATGAAGGTTAGAATTTGAAGAGAATTTATGAGCAAAACATTCCACTTTATCAGCAGATAATGATGACACCTCAAATTGAGTGGGAAGAGGAAAAATAGAAAACCTACTGTAATCTTCATGATTCCAAACTCTCTCTTACCCACTCTACAACATCAGAGGTACTGTTTTCTTTTTTGTCTTCTCTCTCTTCTCATTGTAACCCCATGCACACCAGTGGCAGAACTGCCTTACTTGGAGTGAAATGATTATATAAAAAAATTCACACACTATTACAGAGCTGCCAGTAATCACATGAACCAAACTTGTTGGAGATGATATGGTGCTTCATTCTATCAGCAAAGACTTAGCCACTTTGAGGACACATTTACAATTATTTCCAATTATAATGAGCAGACATATATAGGCATCTAATGTGATCAGAACTTTCATGCTGGTACAGCTGAAAAGAGAGACTCCTGGGGTTATGAAATTTGATTCTGAATGTCTGGTGTTACTCACATACTAAAGTTGTAGAAGTTATGAACAATTAAAATAAATTTTTCAAGGTAATGAAAATTTTTCAAAGTAATTTTGCAACATGAAAATGCTAGGTTACACATGTGAAATAAATAAAAACCAGCTTGGAAACTCTTAAATAAGAAGTCCCCCCCCCCCGTGCACTGTATTCACCAGATATTGTCATGTCTAATTATCCCTTATTCCGATTGATGGTACATGGACTGGATGAGCAGCACTTTCATTCTTATGAAGATGTTGAAAAAATTGGTCGACTGATGGGCAGCCTCAAAAGATGGATCATTTTCCTGATGTGGAATTCAAATGCTGCCAGAAAAATGGAAAAAGTAATGGTAGCAATGGACAATACTTTCAGTGACATGTTTCTTACTAATTTTTGTAAAGAAAACATTACTTTTCATGAAAAATCAGCAAGAACTTATTCAAGGTCCTTACTCCAACTGACACAAAATTGGTCGAGTTCCTATCTCGGCCAGAAGCAAGTAGATGTCTAGCCACACTGATGAGCTGTGATATAGCAGAACATGCTTGTGTGTGTGGGTGTGTGTGTGTGTATATATAGATGAGAGAGAGAATACAAGTAAAAGGTTTAACACTGAGCTGATTGATATTACCTCCAGCATCCTGACTCCATAATTTCTTAGATAGATCCTCCAGGAATCACTTTGTCCACTCGTCAGGGGGTATCATGAATTAAGTACTTACACTTTGAGTTTTCCTTTTTTACATGCACTTTCCATTGGTGCAAATTTGTTTTTTCATAGTGTGTGTGTGTGTACACACCTATGTTGGCCATTTGCATGTATGTGTAGAATGTACTTATTTGTCATTTTTCCTCTCTTTGTAGCCATTTTGACTTCTGCTTTTGTAAACATACTTGTTTTCATTTTTTACAGAAATAATTTTTTCAATGCATAAATAATAAAGTAAATATTTATATATCTTCACTTAGCCAATATATGTGTTGAATATAAATTTTGTAAGGATATATAAATGCATTTACAATGAAGGATTGACTGAATTTGATACCATTATTTTTTTTTTCAATCAGCTAGTCTGCTGTATAAACAAAGCAAAATCCCCACCACCACAAAATAGAATAAAAGTCATAGAACAGATTGCATTATACGCTGCTATTTTGGAGATAGCACTAAGTTTAGTTCAAAACACAAATGCTAGCGATAACATTTCACTGCCTTGAAAACGTGTGTGGATGTGTTCATATGTGTTATATTCAACATAAATTTTAAGACACAAATTCATCTACAGCCATGGAGAGATTGATTGATTTTTTTTAAAGGTTTATTAATATTTGAAAGTTATTTAAAGCCAAAAAATATTTTTAGATTGTTAGAAATTTTTAAAGACAAAAATTTTACTGATAGTCCTACTATTTAACCCATAGCTGGGAAGAAGAGTTTGATGCACAGCTTTTGTGCATAAAAAGATATAATGAACCGACTGGAATTTCTTTTCTCTTTTACTCCCTCTTTATGACAAAGATGTCTGGCATAACCACATTTCTTCCCACACTATTTTTTCTGGTTTTCCTAAATTCTGTTTCAGGCAAAGACAACCTATTGACCAGATGGTTTGTTAAAGCAATTAGTATTCAGTAGTTCAATCCCAGGTAAAAATCAAAGATTTAATGATTTTCAATGCAAACTAGGTAGGTCTTTAACAAGACAAATCATTCTAATCCCCAACATTAACAGCATTAAAGAATTTATAAAATATGTGATAAAAATGAATATCAACCATTGTCTCTTCATAAGAATATCTTGCCATTTGTATCCTACTGCTTCTTTATATCTATACGTGTGTAGCTCAGTGTTTTGTATATTCTGCCAGAAGCATATTTGCCTACTTATCATTTAATCTCATTTGATTGGCTAAAACAGTCATGACAAACTGTAACCTGCTGTTGGTTTTTCTGAATGGCCTGCCTAATTTCATAAGGAAAATAACATGTATTAAAAATTTGTTTTGTTCTCACTTGTTCATTCATAGCTTCTTGTACATAGTCACATACATAATTATTAAAGACAGTATTTCTTGAATGTTTTAACTTTTTGGTTAAAGTCATGTTTTCAGCATTTTTAATGCCAATTCATTTGAAATTTTCACTAAGGAAGATCATGTCCAAACAATTTTTGTTTTAATAACAGGTAATATTCATAATAATGATTCTCTGGAGAAGAAATATATATTTTTTCTTTAAAAATACATTTTTTATATCCAATATATAAACTAGAAACAACTCACACACAACAGTAATGTTATACCAAGGCTTTATCTTTTTAATGATAGAAAAATATCTTTTTGAGAGTGAGAAAAAGAGAGAGAGAGAAAAAAAACTTCTTCCAGATTTATAAAGCAGATGCTGATATGTATCGGCTTCTTTAGTGAAAAATGACTGAGCCAACTTCAATGAAGCAATTACCTTGAATATTTTTAGTAGTAAGGCCAGCCTTATGATGAGCTATATCTTATACAACCCACTAGTCAAAGAAGGTTGCCCATGCTTATTCTATTTGATTTCCAAATTATCTTTTATATTGTCAAATTACCAAGATCAACCCAAAAACCAACAAGACACATTACCAGACATTTTTTACACTCCTGAAAACTCTCAATCAAAATTCCTCCTATAACCAACCCATTAGAAAATCCTCATCCCTTCCATCATTTTATCAGTTTTTTTCATTCACTGAGAGGAAAGATGAACACTCCCACATTTGTATACTCATCTAACCCAACTCTACCTAACATTTCTGTCTCCAATGATTTCTGTCTTTGCACTTTGAGGTCATAACTTTGCCCAACATATAACCTACCTGACTGTGTAGGGAAAATTATTTTAGCAGCTCCTTGTACCAGTTTCCCATCATCATCACACACAATAGCTGCTGAAAGAAGCAAGTGCACAAACACAAAAGATAACGGGAGTGGGGTTATCATAAAAAAAAGAAATAAAAAAGCCAACTGACCAAAGGATGAAAATCCTGCAGACTGGTAATAAGGCAATCTAAAATTTGATCTTGTTTGAATATTGTCTGGGTACCTTGGCATCACTTTCCAATACTGCCACTCTTAAAAGGATGCTCTTGGTAGTTATACAAGTGGAAAGTAAAGGAATAGATGAAAAGAGCCTTTTTAATTTCTATTTACATCTACAAAAAATCATATCTTTGTCTAAAATCACACTCTTAGGTATTTCAAATCATGCATAATATTTTCTCTCTCTCTCTCACACACACACATGCACATATATATATATAACATAGTGATGATCCACGTATACTGTCGTAATAATATGTATAGGAAAAACTACTAAAAAGTTGTAAGTTTAAAAATGTATTTTTCTGACAGTATTTATTTATTTCTATTATTATATTTGATATTTCAGACCGTCTTCGGCCTTTCATCAGAAACAAATGATTTTAAAATTTAAATTAGAAACGTATTTCGCGAGAGCGTTTGTGGAGAGATTGTTTACATCACATGACGCAGAAAGATTTTTGTAAATATTTGTAAACGTAAACTGATCTTTAATCATACTTTTGTTTTAGAGAAAAATTTATATCATATCTTTTATTGAATATGGCTGACAAGGAATATTTAACTGATTTTCATTGTTTTTTCAGCATCCTAACATTTTTTCTATTTTGTTGGCGATAAAGAATATAAAAATTGTCTATTTCTGTATCCAAAAAATAGTATTCTTTAAAAAGTGCTCAATACAAAGTTGAGCGAAAAAATATCTATTTAGAATTTCTAACATAAATGTTATAATATCACTACCAAAGTAGCTATTTTGTTTCAACAATATCTGTGTCTTATCAAGTGATGATGTTGATTTCAAGTTTTAAAAGAGTTTTAAAAAAGTTCAAATTTAACCAAACCCTCTCAATCAGGGAGATATTGTTATGTAGTCAGTGGTGACCAATCAAAATACAGGTAATTTCTAATTTGAAGAACATAAGATCAGACTTTAAAAACAATTTATTCGGGCATTAATGTTAACATATGATTGAAAAAGAGATAGGTATTATAAATCGATTATTAGTTTCACTTTACAATAAAAATTAAAATTTAAAAAACATCTTATTAATAAACACTTTATTCATAAACTCTTAAACCTTATTAATAAGCACTTTGCCAAAACTAATCCTCTTAGTAAAATATTCAATAATAATACTTTTAAGTTGAGCTATTGTTGCACAGATAATCTAGGAAAAAAAACAAAGAGAAAACTAAAAAAAACACAATAACGAAGTTCTCAAAGTATAAAAATACAAAAATGTTTTGATGCATTGCAATGCTGAGATGGATAATACTAAAAATAACAAAACTAATACCAGCAGATGCAAATCTAGGAATTCTAAAGATTGTCGACTACATAATAATTGTTTAGTTAGTTCCCCAATTTATCTTTGCACTATCACTACAATTGAAAAACCTGATATTAAAAAGTTTTATTCTGGGTCTACTAAAAGCCCATTCAAAACCTGCTGGTACCAGCACACACTATCTTTTAATAATAGTTCTTATAAATACAGTACTTTGTTATCCAAGTACTTTTAGCATTTAAAAGAAAAACCGAAACCCCTACTGTTAAATGGAAAGTACTTACAAAAGTTTGAACTTGTAATTCCCTCCGTTCACCTTGCTATATTTGTCTAAATGAGAAGTTAGAAATCATTAGATTTAAGTATAAAGTTAACCAGCTAAACCAGAGAAATGAACTTACTGTTCACTGTAAACATAGTTCATGGTTTACTTTATAATGTGGGTTGTAATATTAAGAATTTATGTATACTGTGTGAGTGTTCTTGTACTTATTTATGTGTATTTATGCCAAAAGTTGTATAAGTAGACACATGTATGTGGATTTATTCATATCATCCTATGTCTAAAGCATGACTTGGAGTTTCATGTACTATACAATCATCAGGTGCATATTATGAACTGACCATTTTTTGGTGCTAGTGTTGCTTAAGGTTGTTATAAATTATAAATCTGGGATGTCAATTTTTTTCATTTATTAAATGTATAATTTTAATTTTCTCTAATGTTTTTCTCTTTTCATATTCTTTCATATTCAGTAATCACTTTGTGTTTTAGTGGCTTTATTGGCTTGCTAGAGATGAGAAAAAAAAAACTAGTAGAATAAATCTCTTACCTAAAACGTTGTGTGTACCAATATTACCAACTTATTTATCAGAGTTTAGGTAAAAAAAAAACAAAAAAATAGTAGAATAAATCCCTTACCCAACACATGTGTACCAACATTACCAATTCATTCATCAGAGTAAAAAAAAACAAAAAACAATAAATTCAGTTACTAAGCTCCACAATCCTTTTTATCTTTTTTACTATTTCTATTCACTTGTTTCAAGTTAAGAATGATTATCCAGAATATAGGTTCTTGTATTAAAATTAATATTGAAAATCTAAACAGAGTTTAGTAACAGAATATTACTAATGTTACACAGAGAGCTAATACAAGAAAGACAACATCCCCTCTTTCGCACTAAGTTGAATAATAGTAGTGGTGGAGACTGACTGATGGACAATGGGTGAAGAAGACAAAAGACATGATTACCTCTGAATTATAAAATAGAGACCTGTTTGTTTTCTTGGGAAGACATGATCACCCATGGAATAGAAATCTGAGACTCTTTTACCCATGTGATTGGTAAAAAATAGCATAAAACTTAAGAGAGAGAAAGGATGCCAAACTGTTTGAACATACAATTTAGACCTTGCTATAGAACAAAGTTGAAAGAAATGAATAATTTTTTAAGAATTTGTGAGAGAGGAAAAAAAAAAGAAGAAATCTGACATACAAACTTTCGGCTGCAGTAACTTCAAATGTGAATATTGTCTTCTATAAGATAAAGGCTGACAACCATAATCTTTTGGACAGTGTATTTCTTTATCTGAAACACATGTGTAAGATCTTTATATATGTTTCATACATCACATAACACAGAATACATTCCCTTCCTTCTACCAAATATCACTTGTTGAAATCGTATGTATATTAAAAACTTGTTTTTATTATTCAAACAGTTGTTTGTCCCTTCATTCTGTTGTTGCTGAATCATTTTTTATTTTCTCATGTATTCCCCTACCCATTGTCAATATCAACAATACAACAAACAGAACCTCAGCCAAAACAAACAAAATTAATTTATTTTCTTGAAGTCCAAGTCTGTGACTTGGATGAAACTGAAGCTTGATCCTTTAAGACAAAGTCAGAGCTGGTCAAATACAAATATTGTTCGTTTCCTCTTTATGGTTAACAGATTGCTCTTCAACACCTGACAACAGCAGTTCTATAGAAATGCATTAACACTGCCTTCTAAAAATACAAAGCAGTAAAACTATTGTTAACTCTTTCTATTTGTAAAAATTAATCTGAAAAGAGAAAACTGTATATTTGATGGAAATGTCTAATAATTAAAAATAATTTTTTTATCCAATAATTTTAAATCTAAATACAAGAGGCTGCAAAAGCAAGTAATACAGTAAATATTGATGTGTTTGTATAATAGAATATGTTGTTTTTTATAACTGTATACCTACTTTAGCAGATGCTATTTTTAAAGTTGAAATGTTGACATTTTTGTTTTCTGTAAACCATCATAAAATTTCTACTGAAGATGCCATTGGGATTAATCAAAACTTTAATCAAGAAAAAACAAATTCTAATAATAGAATAAATTCTGAAAATATCAGCTTCAATTTCTGATAAATGTAATTAGTATTTGTGGATTAATCTTTGTAAAAAAAATTTTTTTCTTTATTCAAATTCCAATTTTTAAAATCTCTTATATTTAATAAGATCTCTTTCACACATACACCCTACTCTGACCCCAAAATTTTGTCTATTTTTCATTTTATTTATTAGACATGATTTTTTTAAAGTAATTTTTTTGTTTTATAATTATTCACTCTTTTCTTTGTTACATTCATTAACATTGACAATTTATTATTATTTTTGCATTTACGCAATCTTGTAATTAAAAACAAATTAAAATTACAGATGGGGAAGTGGTTGAATGGAATTTCTTTCCTTCTTCATTATTTTGTCTACCTTTATTTATTTGAAACTTTTATTGATTTACATTTTACTTTTTATATTAAAGCTAAAAAAATATTAAAAAACACAATGACAAATAATTTAAAAAATAAAATAACAAAAATTTGAAAAAAAAAATAACAAAAATGAAAGCATGGCAGAAAGTGTGGAATTAAAACTGAATAAAATTATTTTAATATTTTAAATTAAATTATATAATAAAGAAAATTGCCACTTAAAAAGATAAAAAATATTAGTGACAGAAATCAGATTATTAAAAAAAGATCTAATTTTAGATGATACTTTTGAGTGTGATTTCATTTACCTAACATTTGAATATGAACAATGCTGATAATTAAAAAAAAAAAGCACAGAAAATGACCCCATTTACTGATGAAGGTGCTGAGGCTCAGACCAGGCTTGTTGCCACTTGACTTTGCATGGTAGCTATCAGATTTTTTTTTTTTGTGAATAAAAGCTTATACTATTTACATTATTTGAACTATTGTCCTCATGTTTGCTACCATGTTTATGACAATTTAGATGTTGTACACTGCGGCCTTCTTCATGTGCTAGGAATTTTGAACCGAACCCTTAATTATGATCACTGGGATATATCATTATCAATGTGTGTGCGAAGTCACTTCTAGAGAAGGCCAAATTGTCATAAACATGAAAGCAAAGATGAGGGCAATAGTCTGAATAATGTAAATAGTGTAAATACTACCTCATCTCAAAAATATAGACAAATACTGAATAAATGTTTATTTTAAAATGACAATAAATTATTGTTTAGATGAGTATTGTTATTCCTGTTGTTTTGATATACAGGGTGTGGCAGAAAAATACCACATAATGATAAGACATTAACTAGATAAAGACACCATTGCCATTAATCTCTTATCATTATGTGGGAGGTATTTTTGCCGCAGCTTGTATTACAATAGATGAATATGTTACACTGGCAATATGAATTTGCACTAGGAAAAGAGAGTCACCAATTTTCCAGCCACTTAAAAGTTTACTTTGTCTATTAAATGTATCTTAAACATGTACTGCTATGTAGACATTATTATAATTCCATTAACAAAAATATTACTTTAGTCTGATGAAGTCCTTCTAAAGTAGTGGTTCACTGATGGACCACTTTTCCTACTAATTCTTTTGGTGGACTCTATAACCATTTGATGAAAATAAAGCTTATATTTTTTACTAATAGGTAAGTTTAGGAATTGTGTTATAGAAATAGTAAATGTATATGCTTTCTTCATATATAATTCTTATATAATTTATAAACTAATTAATTTTATTATTAATGTTTTACATTAATTTATACTAAGATATTAATATTTTATTTTATTAATATTATACTAAATTAATATATAAAATAAATTATAATCTTTATATAATTTTCCTATATATAATCCTTTCTCTATATAGCCTTCTCAGTTTATATTCAACTTTTACAAACAGAACATCCAGTAGAGTGAAAGGGACGCTAAATTACATCGCTTGATCTTGTTCATTGATAGTTTTAGAGTTGTTTTTTTTTTCTATTTTTAGTATTTTGATATGAAGGAGATTACAATAGAAATTAAAATTCTCAGTTGTAACAACAGTTCAAAACTAAAATTACTCTATGGACCTGTGAAATATTACTGTGGACTCTTAATTTGTTATTTTTTTTGTGTGAACCCTCAGTAATGTTACATGGACCCTGGTTGTGAATCACTGTTCTAGAGAATGAAATGCATTACACAGAATTTTATCCATTTTGTTATTAATTTGCCTAACATTATTCTCATATATAGAAATGTATATATAATATTCTCCCACATTATTATATTTAATATCATTTTTTTTCAGAAGAATTTATTAATTTAATTATAAAAAAAGAATTAAGGACAATAAAAGTTGTCTATATTCAGCTTAAACAACAATTCACGTAATGAAGAAAGAGGGCTTGGAAAATCTGATACCCACAGGATGGAGGGAAATTGGGACAAAGGAAAACAGCATGTAACATACTTGATGAGCTTGAGTAAATAGATGGTAAAACAGGGTTTGGGAGAAATGAAAAAAAGATAAAATTTATTAAGAGTTACAAAGGACAGGAAGATGTGGAGGCCTATGATCACCTACGTCCTGAAGAGACACGGAACATAAATGAAGAAATATAAACCTGAAATGTCTTTTGTTTTTAACAATAAAATTTTTAAAAAAATGCTACCCCAATATACTGAATTTAAACCTATTTTATAGAATTTCATTTTTGTCTGCCAAGTTGTGATATCCTGGACTCCTTCTGAAATAAAAGTTGCACTGCCTTATACTAACTTTTAAAAACAATAAAAATTTTAAGTCAAAAGAGAGAACAATGTTAAAACTAAGAATAAACAATCAATAATAAGAAGGGCTTATTTTTGTTTTAAATAAATAAGATTAAACTTAGCGAAGAAATCTTAAGCTAGTCATTGGTTATCACTTTAATCTTTTCCTTACGGGTACAAGGCATTCTTCTCACTACAGTATATATGGATTGATTGTTGTCATTGTTTAGGTGTAGGCTGGGGTAAATTTAGGGGACAATTAACTAATGGTGTAGGAGAGAGTAAGGAGGGTTGGTTAGGTGTTAGGAATGACACTTGCAAATAGGACAGTTATTAGAGAGATGAAAATTAACAGTTAATTTGGGAAAGAATTATCAGGTAGATGAAAACATTTACCTTTTTATTAATGCGGTCCCACAAACATCAAACAAACCTTTTTTTTTGCTTTGTTTAAAAGCATTTTTATTTTGGGCAGAGTGAGTTATGTTTTTTTTTTTCCTTCTAATTAATTTTTTTGACACCATATTTTTTTTTTTGTTCAATGGGCTAATTTTGCTGAAGGAAAGAAGCAAGTTTACTCATTAATGTGAAGGAGTCATTTCTTAAAAAATATAAATGTGGTAGTGAAAAAAATTTAGAGAAGACCCCCCCTCTTTCGATTCTTCTCTTTCTTTCATAAAATCTTTTTTTATAATCATTTTTCTCCTTCACAAATATTTTTGGATGTGATTTACTTGTGAAAGACTCTTTACAAAAGTTGAGTGGGGAAGAAAAAGTGTGGATGTGGTTTGTGGTTATTATGTTGCGGTTAAATTGTGCAGATATGAAAGGTCAGAGAGCAGGCTAGACTTAAATAGCAAAAATCATGACCATACAAAGGAATGAGCATGTTCGAATGAATTAATATTTTCTAATAACTGATTCAATCTGAAGAGGAACCAAAGAGTAGATTAAACTGCATGTAGATAATTGTCAGAATATAAAATTCATTGATTTGATGGATTCATTTTCTACAGCTTTTTCAGGATATTTAAATCTAGAAAAATATTTTAAGATAATAATTTTTTTTCTTTTTGAGATAATGGTTTTAGTGATACAAGTCTTACTAATTAACCTATAGCTGGGGGGAGAATATGTGGATTCATACCTTTCCAAAGGGTATTTACATATAAACGAATATAACAAAACCAACTGAAACTGGAACTTGGATAAACGATTAATTCTGAGCCATTATCCATTGCATCATCCACACATCTAAACTTACAGAACTTGGTATCCCCATGTGGTCACCCATCAAATCAAAGTATTGACAAGGCTTGATGTTGCTTAACTTCAATGATCATATGGGAACAGGTGTTTCAATGTGATATGGCTGTAAGCCTTATAAAATTCAATGATAGAATATACGCATGCATTTAGCTATAAATAAGCTTAAGTGTACAGTTCTACACCTACATGTTTTTATCGGTCAAAATAAGTTTTAAGCAGTTAACGGTTATTTTAATACATTATTTCTTACTACTATAAATATTATATTTAGTCAGTGTGTGTATTTTTTAAACAGTGAAATTAATGTCTTCCATCCTAGTGATAGAAAGTTTTAAGAAACCTGTACACTCCTTTTTAATCAGGGAAGCCACTTTCAAGCCAAGCCTGCTTTACCATTTAACCACAAGGGGATATTACAGTAAAGCAAAGCTCAATCACCCTATTTAAAAATGGTACATATTTCATTAGGAGGTTTCAAAATCTATATTTGCTCACTTTATATTTGTACATTTAGTGGCTACAAATGTTTGAGTAGAACATCTTTAATTATTTGTAAACTGTGAAAGAAATGCCTACTGGCCCAGTGACAGATTTCACTGTTAAAAAAAAAACACGCTTACTCAACTGTATGTATGTTGTAAATATAGCGTTTCTACTAATAAGTGTATAGAAATATTACAGGAACTGTGTGTGAGTAAGAGTTATCTAGTAATGAATACTTGCAAGTGTGTCTAGATAGAAAATAATATTTAAAGTATATGATTTCTGAGACGAGAAGTGCTCATTATTTACATTAATTACATGCAGACTATTGTCCTCATCATTGTTGTTTATATCACAACATTCCAGTGTGCCCTCTGGTCTTCATCAGATGTATGTTGATCTGGGTAACCTAGAGGGAATTCTGAATTAAACCCCTTTATTTAATCTACAAGAGTAGATCTGTTCTCATTATACTGGCCATGTCTAGTTTAGTTCTTATATTTAGTACTGCTCACACCAAAATCAAGCAAGTAGAAAAATATGAATATCTAGGAAAATGCTAACAGGTAAATTTGATTTCCAAAATGCTGATATAGCCTCACCACTGCAACCCATACTTGGCCAATGTTGATATTTACTTTTGATAGAGGCTATATTACTGGATATTTTTTTATCCAAAATTATTTCCTATTACTGCAAATGGTATTTTGTGAAGACTCGTATTTGAGGAGACGCTAGTTTTTCTATTTTTTTTTAACAGTATGACTTGTGTATGACAGCCTGTGTGATCATAAAAAAACAAAAAAATGGTCAAGTAATTTAAAGGATGCCCAAATCAGATGGTGGTTTCTCCTACAAAATGGGATGCAACTTTGTACCCAGCCAGAGAGCACATTTGCTTTAATAAGAATTTTGAATATACAGGCTGATAAGCCTAATTTATACAGTTAACAACAACAAAAAATAAAAACAAACAGGGCATCTATTCAAATATGAGTATACACAAAATAATGTTCAGAATAGGAGGAAATTTTCTAAACTCTTTTCATTCTCTTTTTATTTCCAGTAGACCCTTATGTCTTAATGGCATTATTACTTTCCATGGGGTGAAATGATTTTTTATATATATATATATATATATATATAGTGTCTCGAGGCAGCAGATAATTTTCTAAACATATACTGTTAAATATAAGAGACAATGAATGTCTATTATGAGCCGTTCTAAACATCGTATTTTGGCTTTAATTTCAGGTGAAAATAAAGAAAAAAATTCTCCAACATTTGGATAATTTTTTATTAAGTTGGTTCTAAGCTTTTGGCTCACATGAGCCATCTTCAGAGAGGTTACAAGGTGTGATGTCATAGAACCACACTACAAATTTACGAACTGCGTTTGCTATATTTGGTAACTATTATTGTTGCTTATGTCAACACAAGATAAAATCGTCGCTGATGGATGTTTTTGTGTTAACGTCCTTGTAACCCTGATCTTTATAGCCTTTAATAAAGTTTGTCTTCTTGCTACCTTATTCTAATCCCTGTTCAACCAAGTTCATTACGTAGGTTATGCACAGCATTTGTCTGCCTCTTTTGCAATCAACATGCCCTGTGAGCATCAAATTCTCCAAGCCCTCTTTCCTCATTATGAGGCCTAAAAAATTTAATTTCCAATTCTAATTATAACTGTCCTTTCTACTTCCATTTTCCCTTCAAGCTTTTTTGTTGCTCTTATATTCATTCTTATCATCCTTCTGTATGACCACATTTCAGTTGCCTAAAGTCTCCTCTTTATTGGTGTGGAGATTATCCAGTATTAACTGCCATATAAGATGACCAATTTTGCATAACAGTCCAGCACTCTTTTTGAAACTTATACTACCACAAAAAAAAAAAAAATTTAAAAATCAAACAAAACAGATATGTAAAGAGAAAAAAAAATATACAAAAATTGGTGCACCCCATTTTGGCACCACATCTATCTTGTGAATCTCATCAGCCCCCACACTAACTTCACTTACCTTATCAATTCCCTTATCCACCTGAAGAATCAGATAATTGTTAATTCTGCTTCAGCCTAATGACTATTTGACACCTGGGCATTCTTTTTCACCCAGGTGTGTCTGGTTCCCACCATTTGTTTTTTTTGGAGGGTGCTGTGAGTGGCAGTAAGCATTGGCACAAGTGAAAATCATTCGCGAATGAAGGTTTGGGAATTTGTGCATGTGAGAGGGATGGGAAAATAGTGAGTAGAGAATGGCGGTACCACTCTGTTGGTGGGGGTGGGAAATGCCCCAAAGTATTTAATACTGCTGAATGAATATCAGTGCAACAAAATAAAAAGATCCAATACCAGGGGGATACACACAGTTTTACGTCAACAACACATGCAGTAAAAATAAACATCTTCTTTTATTCCAATAAAATTTCAGTGTCCAAATATTTTCATCATTACCTGTCTCTGCATATTTATAACCAACAAGCTGATCACTACAACTTGCGTTAAAGTTTCGCCACAAACAATTGGCGACGAAGATCAACATTATATATATATATATATATATAAACAGGTTTGATTAAAAAAAACACACACACACAGCAAGGTCTGTAATGTATTTTCCCAATTTCTGGATAATATTAAGTATTGTGTTCAAACTTGTGGATAAACTATTCAAAATATATTTTTGTTCAAGTACTTTTGACTATATATTAAAAATAAAATCAATCAATCAATAACATTCTTTTTATGCAGCCCCATTTCCAATAACAGCAGTTACAAGGCCTTTTCAAATGTCCAACTTTCCAAAAAATACCAGAATGCAGAAAAAGGAATTTTAACAACCACACAGATACCACATTGGTTCTTGATAATGACTGTTAAAATCGACAATACTAGAACAAAAATAACTAAATATGAATTTCGGACAGTTTAACCACCACTTCAAGAACTGCACTAAAGTAAACAAACCATGTCAGTTCTTTTTAATCAAACTTAATTGGATGAATACACATACACATTTTAATATACATATTGTTGATGGCACAACTCGGAGTTTCATGAGTTATACAAACATCAGGTGCATATGTCAAACTGACAGTTTAATAGATTTAAATTTAAATTCACTTGATATTTATGGGAATTAAAGCTTATAAAGTTACTGCTTTTTTAATAACACTATTAAATGTCTAAATATTCTAAGATTACATGCAGATAAAAATTTAAAATTAAAGTTGAAATAAAAAATATTAAAAAATTAAAATTAAGTTTTTAATTTTTGTGTTCTTATAATTTTCTTTTTTTCTGAATGTAATTTAAGCAGAAAATGTCGAAATGTTTTGGATGTCTGAACATTTTTGATGATACTTTTAACTATTACTAAGAATCATTTTTACTTTTAACTGAATGTAGGGCTTGTTTTATGTATGTACCTAAAGTTGTAGAGTTTTTTATAAAAAAAAAAAAGCCAACAACTGCAGTACCTTATCAGCTGTTTTTATATGAAACATTTATAAAAGAGGAACTGCTACCCAAATACACCCCAATTTTATACATCTCTTAGTAGTACAAAAAAAATGGGTTAACAGTTCATTGTTCATAGTAACACAATGCTCACTAAATCCTGGGCCTAACTAATAAAACAACTTTTAGGCAAAATTCAACTTTATTCATCAACATAGTCTCCTTCTAGAGTGATATACTGATTCCAATGTTTCTCTAACAATTCAATGCCTTTTTTGTAGAACGATTTGTCTTTGGTCTCAAAATACGCCTCAGTTTCTGATATCACTTCTTCATTGGAGCAAAATCTCTTTCCCTGGAGCATTCTTTTGAGGTCTGCAAAAAGGCAGTAGTCACTGGGGGCCAGACCTGGAGAATAGGGTGGATGCAGAAGCAATTCGAAGTACAATTAATGTAGTTTTGCCATCATTGTGATCAACTTGTGACACTGTGTGTTGTCTTGGTGAAAGATCACTTTTTTCTTCTTTATTTGTGATTTTTTCAGCGATTTCTTCCTTCAAACGCACCAATAATGCAATATAATATTCACTAATGATGGTTCTTCCTTTCTCAAGGTAATCGATGAACAAAATACCTTGCACATCCCAAGATACAAAGGCTAAAACCTTGCCTGCTGATGTTTGCATCTTTGGTTGCTTTGGATGGCTTTAACCTGTTGCTGTCCACTCAGCTGACTGCCAATTTGACTTCGGAGTGAAGTTGTGGATCCATGTTTCATCCATTGTCACATATTTATGCAAAAACTCCTTGTTGCAAACAATGCTCTGAATCATCAACACATTTTTGATCGACTGTGAACAAACATGGCACCCACACTGAACACAGATTTCTCATTGACAAATGTTCATGCAAAATGGTGAATACACTGCTTTCTAATATATTCAACTCTTCTGCTATCTCACAGAAACTTCAATTTACGATCAGCCAAAACAAGTTTTTTTTAAAAACTTTTTTGGTGTTTTCCGGGACAACCAGCTATTTTGGGAGACCTGAGCATTTCACATCATTTGTGTCTGTACAACTGCATTTAAAGTCACCATAACACCTCTTAATTGTTGTTTACAATGGAACAGAGTTCGAATAACACTTTTTTTTTTTTAAAATCATATCACCCTGAGCAAGGTGGTAATGCCACTGAAGCGCAGGGGGCTACGTAGGAGTGAAAAGATTGGAAAAGAGAAAGCCGGAAACCACATCCTAAACAAGGAACAAGGGATGAGCCTCATCACCTGTTCAATAGACGTGGGTGGAGTGTGAACCGGGCGATAGTTTAGTCTATCTACTCCAATTGAAAAAAAAAAAAAAAAAAAAAGAAAAAAGTGAAAACATTGGAAAAGAAAAAGCCGGAAACCACATCCTAAACAAGGAACAAGGGATGGGCCTCTTCACCTGTTCAATAGACATGGGTGGAGTGTGAACCGGGCGATAGTTTAGTCACTTATCAAGCCATTGCTTTACTTGAACAGTACCCCACCTTCCATTAAAAAGCAATAACCTATCAACATATGAAATTCAGATTTTTTCATTGTTTTGAAAATTTGCAACAGTAGCTTCATTTAAATAACTGTAATTTCTAAATTAATAATCTGATTGGGCCCAAATTTTGTCATGTGCCATTTGAAAGTAAGTACTTCATAAAAAAAAATATGGATTTTTTATTAGTGGCACCATTTATATGTCAGGCTTGGGTGATGGTGGGGAAGTGACTAATGTCACTTGAGTGATGTGCTAATTTACTTTTTTGAAGAGTGCTCAATACTTAGTAGAGCAATCTTCATACTAATAATTTCATTATATGCGTGTGTGTGTGTGTGGCTGAAAAGTTCTCCGTCCAATAAAGAAAAGATTTCAAAAGAAGTTCTCTTTGGTCATATTCTGAAAGGTGGATTGGGCTGAGCTCATTGGGCTTGTGTGTGTGTGTGTAAGAGAGAGCAAAAGAAAAGTAAGGATTGAGTTTTACCAAAAGCAGAAGATTATATGAAGTTTTTGAATGTGAAGAATTAGCAAGTTTGCAGAGAAAGCAATTTGCTCTCTCTTTGTTAGCATCAGGTGATGACCAAATTACAAATTACCATAAGAAAACACCTGAAAAATATTGGTTTATTTATTTTTCATTCTTCTTCATTTGACTTTCCCTGCTAATTGTTCAGCTATTTGAAGAAAAAAAGATGTAAGACAATAAAACTTTTAAGTTTTTAGAAATTTTCACAACAAATCTTATTGACACTATATCTGTGTTTCATTTTTTTATTGTACATCCTGATGGCTGCAGATTTTAGAATTCCCTTTTTGCTATTTTTCAATTGTTTCTGCAACCCACCACTGATTAGAAACTTTACACAACATTTGATCCTTTTACAGAGGTACATCAATAAACTCAGCTAATAACAATATGAAGCCATGGACTTTCTGATCTGCTCCCTAGTTATAGAAAAAATTTTTAAAGTACAGAATCAAATATAATCCAAAAAGTTTTTTCTTAACAGCAATTGTTTGCATTCATTTTTTCCTCTCTCATTGCGCCATTTCATCTCTCTGAAAAAATTGGAGGGGCTCTTTTATAACTGTTGATTCCCAGATTTTTTTTAATTGGAATCACCTCATGTAAGGCAGTAAAGCCACTAACACACACTGGGTTACAGTGTGTGGAAAAATTAGGAACAGCAACTTTAATAATGAGCAGGAAGATAAAAAGAGTAATCAGAAGGACAGTAGATAGCAATTAACATTGCATTTAAATTCTTGCAGTTTCAAATTGGCTGGAAAACATGGAGCCAGAAGAGAGTTACACAGGTGACACATAGAAGAAAAGAAAAACTGTTAGCTTAGAACTTATGGCTACAACATCTCTCAACTGTAAATTCATGAAATTTCAATGCCAGTTTAGTACTGCACTTAAATTCATAAAGTCTAAGTACCAGAGTGAAGAGCTCATCTGAAAAATTACCTTGAAAGTATTCATAGAAAAATCACAGAGAGGCAACTTTACGACAGTGAGAAAATGACTGATGTCAAGCCACCAGACCAGGACCAATAATATTTCTGATTCTTCTTTGGATCTAATCAAGATGCTTGAAATGAATAGCAGAGGCACAGGACCATATGTTGCAGCAATATTTTAAGCATGGATGAATTATAGACTTATGAACATGTAAGATATATTCTGGAGAGAAAAATTGTCTCTCATGACACAGTGAACTGACTTACTTTGAAGCTGACCTAGCAATGGATTCAATATGTCAGCTGATAACATTAGCTGAAGAAGAAATGAGTCACTTTCATGGAGGTTAGCATCAGCTAAGCTATGATATGTTTAAAATAAAAAGAAAATTTGTAAACATTTCCATTTCTCAGTCTTTGGGATGCAAAGTTATGATTTACATTATTTGCATTCCCACAGGCACTAGATCAGGCCCAAAATAGCGTACTGCTGCCATATATGGACAGGAGCTGCCTCGTCTTCCCTTCCCACTCTTGATGGAATCCAAAAAGAGTCTTGTATCCTTGTAGGAAACAAATTATTTTCTACCCTACCACCCCACTTCTCACAGACAAGACATTACAAGCCTCTCGCTACTCTATTGTTACTTCCATGGAGAGAGTTCAGATGAACCATACTAAGTTCTACTATTTCTAACCTTCATGGAAAAAACCCACCATGCTATGCACATTGTAGCGCTTTGTGGTATGGACTCCTAGGATGTTGCTTCCCTGATCACTACAATCTTAACACATTCAAGTCTAAAGTTAACTGTTATCTTCTCCACATATTTGTCTAAACTGTATATCTTATGCTGGAATTCTCCATTTCGAGTGGCTCTAAGGCCTTGTACAGGGTGAACATCATTATAAAACAAACATAAATGTCTTTATCTTTGTGGTTATTAGCAGATTTTGTCTGTTATGCCAACCTTCTTCAGTTGTTTATTGATTTGATGCCAAAATAATTGTGAGTTCAATCACTGTGCCAAATAGTAAAGACTAAGATTCTGTGGAAATGGGACCAGCAATAACTGAGCAGTAACCAAAAAAAAAAAAAAGAGAGAGAGATAGATAGATATCCCTAGACATGAACAGTGAAATGAGAACAATCTACTCAGATTAAATAAAAGGTCCGGTTCAAAATTCTCTGATCAACTAACACCTGACAAAGGCCAGACAGCACAACAGCTGAAACATTGTGATAACAACAGCAAAGATGAGGACAATAGTCTCAATATAAATCATGTAAATAATAACTCCTCAATAAAAGATACAGGTTAGAATTCACTGTAGCTTATACACCTGATGAAGGCTGGAGGGTATAAATGGTTGAAATGCAGTGATAAAAACAACAAAGATGAGGACAATAGTCCAAATGTAATTAGTGTAAATAAAAACTCATTTCAGAAATTCATACGGAAAAAGAATTTGTGTTATATTTTTTTCTTTTAACCATTTTTTGCATAATTACCATAAATTGCAGCAAATAAGTAAAGTTTTGAAGTCTAAAAATATTCCCAAAACAAAAGGTTGAATTATGATGGATATAAAGGGCAATACTTTACTACCGAATTGTAAACAAAAAGTACAGCACTCCTAATGATTACAGTACAAGACTTACTGTATCTCCAGAAGGCTGCCACAAATATATCCGACTAAAATTTGTTCTTGGTGAACACATTTAGTACATTAACACAGAAATTGATATAAAACAGTAACATGTTCACTAAGTTATACCAATACAAGATAAATTACAGACTATTTTGCTATACAGCACGTACAGAAAGATATAACATTTAGTGTCTCAATGGACATGTAAGTGGGGTGATCTTATGTAGTTTTGGTACAGGTTATCATATACTGTGGCCTGATTCATTTACCAATAATCGGAAGTTTTGGGTTACTTATACCCTACTGTATACTCGAGATGATGGTGGGTTGACCTAGTCTACTCTGCTGTTTAATCCATAGCTGAAAGAAGATAGATGTATATACCTTTTCCAAAGGCATTAGCTCAAAGTGAATGAAACGGAATCAACTAGAATTTGAATATCAGTGATTCCACTTTCTATGCTAATAATGGTCAGACGATCAGCATATTTACATCTCCAGCCCCGTTACAAACACATGATTTGGCAAAATTATGAAGGAGTAATAATTATAATAACGGATAAGGAAAAATAAAAAAGAGGAGGAGGAGGAGAGGAAAAATAAAAAGGAGGAAGAGGAGAGAAAAATAAAAATGAGGGGGAGGAGGAGAGGAAAAATAAAAAGGAGGGGGAGGAGGAGATGAAAAATAAAAAGGAGGGGGAGAAAGAGATGAAAAATAAAAAAAGAGGGGAGGAGGAGAGGAAAATAAAAAGGAGGATGAGGAGGAGCTGAAATAAAAGGGAGGATGAGGAGGAGAGGAAAATAAAAAAGGAGGGGGAGGAGGAGAGAAAAATAAAAAGGAGGAGAAGAAAAATAAAAAGAAGAGGAAAAATAAAAAGGAGGAAGAGAGGAAAGACAAAATGATGATGATCATCATTCACATTTGTCTACAGTTTGTCCTTTAAATTCCATCATTTCTAAAGAAAGTGAGTAAACATCAAAATAATTCATATCCTATCAGGAGAATTTTTTTTTCTTCTGTTAAAACTACCCCAGGCTTAGGTTATCAAATGATTAATATTAATTCTTAAATAATCAAAAAGAAACTGCAGAGAGAAAGAGTGAGAGAATTCTGATGAAATGTTGTGACCAGGAAAATGCCAATCTGAATCATTTATTTCTGTGTTGTCTACTTTGTGTTTCGTTGATTGTCCCAATCGAGGGGAGGGGGAAGAAGCTCTTCCCAAGGGGATAGGAAGAAAGATGAGGGCCACAATGATAACTCCTACTCATTTGGCTTTTCATCATATTCTCATTATCCATTATTAAAAGGAGCTTCTCATTTCAGGGTAATTAATAATATTGTCTATACAGGAGCAGTTCTAATAAAGAGGGGGGCAGAGGGTAATGAGAATACAAAAGGGTGGGGGGGAAGGTAAAAAAAAAGAGAGAGGAGAATGAAAAAGGAATAGGAAGAGCAGACTAGAAAAAAAAAGAGTCATGTCAGAAGAGAAGAAAAAGATTTGTTGTAGACAAGAGAAAGGTGGTGGAGGAGGAGAAGAATCCCAAAAGGTAAAAGAGTTAAAATGAGGAAAAAAAAAAGAAAAAAGTGTGCACTTGGGTTGCAGGGAGCGGGGAAATAGTTGGTGATAAAGAAACATACTAAAGCATTAAAGACAGAGAGAGAGAGATAATATTAAAAGATGAAAGGGTGAAGAATAAATAAATTTGAAAAGAGGAGTGGGGAGAGAGAATGCAGAAGAAAAACAGAAATTCAACAACACAAGGTGGTGGGGGACAGATTAATGATGCAGGGTGGGGACAGTTTAATGTTTGTAGGTTTGGGGAGAATCAAAAAACAAAAAGAAATGTAGATAAATAAGAAATTACCTAAAGTGAGAGAAAAAAAGAAAAAAAAGAAAAAGTTAAACTCTTTTGCTTTAAAGAGATTGTCAGTTTAAAGAGCAGATGTAAAAAGAAGATGAGGGGGCATGAGGTGGGAGCAGAAAGCAAGTAATGAAGAATAGAAAAAGGGCAATTGTAGTAGACAGGTCTGATTAGTATTGACCATAGAGGTTAATAAGGGAAAGCTGGTCCCTTGAAGACCTACAGACAGACAAACTGGCAGATAAGAAGCCTATGGCTAGGACTAAATTTTTTTTTTTTTTTTAATCATATCACCCTGAGCAAGGCGGTAACGCCACTGATGTGCAGGGGGCTACGTAATAGTGAAAAGATTGGGAAAGAGAAAGCCGGAAATGTTCAGTTCACACTTTTTCCAACTCACAGTTAACATTCTCTCTATATGTTTATAAAAAAATTTTCTTTCAATTTCAACTTTTTTTTTCTCGGGGGGTGGTGACCGTCCATTACAATTTTTCCTCTTTTTATAATTCTAGTTTTGTCAATATTTTACTTTTAGATTTTGTTTTCCTTAAGAATTGAAAAAGTTTACCACCAGATGCTCTGAAAATAAACAAATGAAAAATATTGAATTTGCTTTTTATTACATATCAACTGCTACATAAGGTTCATTTTATTAGATAAATAAATCCTTGGACATTTGGCTTAAAAAAATAGAACTGAAAATTTATTGCAATAATTTAAATATCTTTTTTGAAGTTTTAACTACGATAACAGCAGGTTAATCATAAAAGAAAAATATTTTTTATACTTAAAGCAGATTTTATGTTTTGTTATATTCTCCATATTTTGTTCACATTAAAACTGATAAGAATCTGCTTAAATTTACAAATATCTCGTGGGAAAGTTCAAGTATGGATAACCAAAAAAGATAATCACCTTTCTTTTGTCATTATTTCATTTACAGAAAAGTTTTTTTTATTTTTTTTTATTAACATTTAGCTCTCTGCATCATATATAAATATTGCTCCTCACTCTCCTTTTATTGTATATGGAATCCCCTCAAAATATAGTTTTATATATTAGTTCTATATATTTTAAACTACAGTAGCCTGGCTCTCAATTTCAAACAAGATTGTTTTTAGTTGTTGCCATAGAATGATATGACTACACAATCAAGAAATTCAAATTCAACTTGCATAGTCAGGATTAACTTGTATAGTCATGTAGAGTGCTAAAGATTAAAAAGTGTCAGGAGTAATGAAAGGAAATGATTTTATTATTTTTTAAATGTTCTGTAAATGTTAACAACTTTTGTATGTAATTAAAAAAAAATAAAATTGTCCATTAAAAATCTGTAAATTTTTTAAACATTAAATTTTTTATCATTAAACCAATTATATTTAACACTTCTAGTGTCTTTACAAAACTTATATTGCCTTCTGTCAAAGTAAATGCAGATCTTCAAGAAACTATGAAATATCACTCACCCCTTTGCATTTGGGTTATAACCTAACTAGTGCACCTAGTGCTATTCCCAAACTAGTCTAGACACAGAAGTGTATAATACAAACTTTTTTGTGATGGGCTTTTATTATAATGTACGTGAAGGGGGGGGGGTCTTGTTTCGCTTAGCCCATACTGCAGAATATCTGCTTGAAATCAAAATAGAAGTGCAGATAAGAAATTGCAGTCAGCATCTTTATAGCCATTAAGTTCCAGTAAATAGTAATTTTTGTTTGCATTTTGTGCCAGCACAGCCAGGTGAGAATGTTATAATATTGCAGCAATGAAAGTATTAATGTTTTGGAAGTGTACAATCCGAATAGCAAGAAAGAAGAATTATAAATCTTTTGTAATTATTTATTTTCTTTAGAAAGAAAACAAATATTTTTAAGGTTCAGCACATCATTTTTCATGAGCTTTTATTAAATTAAAGGAAGTTATTTCATTTCACAAACTTCTTACAAAATAACCTCTTCATCTCAATAAATGAATTCATAAAATGAATAGGTACTGAAATTTTTATTAAAATTTGATAATTTTAAGTTGACTTAAAATTTTTTTCTTGTAAATTATGTCACACCATATGTGGTTTGAATAATATTTTGACTATAAATTTCTTTAGTTCAATATAACAGAGGACAAACTTTTTTTTTTTTTTTACATCAGAATTTTCTCCAATCTTTCTTCTGACTAAAGCTAAAAAGTTTATGACAATAAAGCTAACTTTGAAAAAAATTTTAGATATTATTTTTGTCATATATTTCTTTAAATGTTTGCTAAGTTATACCGACACAATATGTGATACGTACTGGTATGTGTTGCAGGTCATTTACTCTACAATGCATATAGAAAGATACTATGGCTAATGTCTCAATATACAGGTCATTGGTGTGACCTTATGTAGTTTTGGCCTAGCTTGTTACATACTGTAGCCTAACTTCACTTACCAGTTTTGTTTCACTGTTAGACTACCATACATTTAAGGGTTAACCTATATGATAGATATATAATACTAAC
Source organism: Ascarosepion bandense (assembly GCA_037127315.1). Classification (NCBI taxonomy): domain Eukaryota; kingdom Metazoa; phylum Mollusca; class Cephalopoda; order Sepiida; family Sepiidae; genus Ascarosepion; species Ascarosepion bandense. The sequence continues at coordinate 1,835,942 of JBBBDQ010000788.1, read as the reverse complement.
ACAGCATTCTGAGCTAAAAATCTTGAGGTACACAACAATTTACGATAATAAAAATAACAGGTGAAAATCCTTCCACCAACTCCCAAAATAATAAAATAGTAACTCAATCTTAAATGTTTGAAGATATGTCATTATAAATTATACATTTATGGTTAGTTTCTCAATCTACAGCTAAGTGGGCTGACCTTATGTAGTTTTACCATGGGTTATTGTCCACAGTAGCCTAACTTCATTTACTGGTAGGTCTAAGTTTTGGGCCACTGGTAGACTACCATATGTTTGACATATGGTAGGTATAGAGGCCTCACTCATAATTTTAAGATAAAAATCTTGATGTAGACTTGTACAATACAATCTACTATACTTAAATACCAACACCATAAGATATACACGCAGCATCTACACAAATAATATAAAATTTAATAATTGAATTATGTGACTACCAAACATTTTTGAAGCTACATAAATAGTGAAACATTAAATTTATAAAGGTATTCTTATTTACACTATTTATATTGTTCGAACTATTGTCCTCATCTTTATTGCCATTATTACAATGATTTTTTTCAGGTGCTAGGAATTTTGAAAAGAACCCTTTATTATGATCACTGGGGGTATATTATTCTCATTTCATGTGTGATGCCACTTCTGGTAGCCATCTAGTCATCTCCCTTTAACTTAACTCTCTAAGTTATTTGTTCATCACTACTGTAGCCTGGTACTGAACTCACAACTCTTTGGGTCAAGTCACTGGAACTAACCAGCATCCATATCCACTGGGCCATGTGTCCTCAAGGTTTTCCTATTTGTTCTTTATTTAATAATTTTGTTGTATTTCACCCCTATTATTAACTCATCATGACAATATGGAAACAAAAAAATACCTCTATCTAATTTACCAATATAAAATAAAAATAATAAGATGAGTTCAATCCCTGGACTGAGTAGGGCTAACTTAGACTCAGGGGAAACAAAGTCAAGCAATACCTGAGCAGCACCAGATAAGAATAAAATATTGACATGAACAGCAGTAAGAGAACAATCTATCCCCCATAAGTAAAGGGTTCAGTTTGAAATTCCCTTAAGGTTATCCAGATCGGCAGACAATTGAAGAAGGCCAGATGACACAAGGGTTTAAATGCAGTGATAATGACAACAAGAGGTGAGGACATTAGTCTCAATGTAAATAATGAGAACCCTCATCCTTGTAGATTAAATAAATGGTTAAGCTTGAAATTCCCTGAAAGTTAGCCAGATTAAGACATCTGAAGAAGGCCTGAGGTCACAATGATTGAAACATTGTGATGATAACAGAAAAGATGGGGATAATAGTCTATGTGTAAATAATATATTGATAACCTATCATTCTAGAAATTCAGTGAGAAAAATTATCAAAAAAAAAAAAAACATTCTTCCCATCTACCCAACCCCCATCTTTGGTATCCTCTATCATCTCTATCGTCTATCACCCTCCTCCTGACATTTCCTACATCTAACCACTCTTTCTCATCACTTTCCCCTATGTAACTCCTTGCACAATAGTGGTAGTGGAATGCCTTGCTTGGGGTGAAATGATTGAAAAAAAAAAAAAAATATTAAATAATTGATACAAAAACACTAATACCATAGAAATTTAAGAATATAAAATTTCTAATGAAGCCATATAGGGAAACATGGTAAATATAAAAATGTTTCATTATTTTTTCCTTATTCAATCATTCTAATAGACACAAACAATGAAAATTAGACAAAATTTTAAACTGATATATAAACACTAACGCCATGAGATATGCACTTGATGTCTATATAACCAATGAAGACAAAACATAACATTGAAATATAACTGCATTATTTCTAAAAATTCCCTTATTTAATTCTTCTGTTAGATTTAATCAAGTCTTTCAACACAATTATATTTAGAAACTTCCTAAAATGACAAAATGAAGTAAAAAAGTAATTGTCTCTTCCAGTTTATAGATGAAAATATTTAACAGGTTTCACTCCCACACTGATATTGGTATCCCTTTTTTTTACAGTCATTTTAAAGAGTTACTAGTTTTTATTAAAGCATTTTATTTTTATCAACAAAAGATGTTAAAACATTTGTAAAGAAATTAGTTGACAAGGAGTGTATAAATAACTTTTTTTTAATGAGAGTGAAGTTAGTAAGCAGATTATTATTTGAAACATTTTTTGTTGTGTATTTAAAACCTGAACAGTTTGCTTGCTCAAGGATGACATGTGAAAAATATTAAAGGCTTTTCTTTTTTATCAAGTGAGGATGAAGAGGTTTATTATCTACAAACAATATCTGATGTGAATAGAAGACATTGAAAAGGTTAATGGAATAAATTTGTTTCATTAATGGAAGCTGAAGAAGAGTGAAATAACAAGTGCATGTTCATTAGGGCATTAACAGAGATAAGAAGACAACATATGATCTGATAAAGAGGGAGAATTAAAAGCATCAGAAAAAAAAAAGAACAACAAAATGAAGTAAAGGAGGAAATAAACATGAAAGAAAAAAGGATTGGCAAAAAGAAAAATGTTAGAAAAAAGATGACTGGAAAAGAGAAGAGGATTGGAATATGAAGAAAAGATATGAGTGAATAAGAAAAAGTGAAAGAAAATAATAAAAAGGATTGGAAAAATAAAAAAGGATAAAAAAATGAGTTTGGAAAGAAGAAAACAGTATGGGAAAAGGAGAAATAGAGCGGGGAAAGAAAGAAGAAATAGAGCTGAAAAAGGATTGGAAAAAGAAGAAAAATGTTTGAAAAAAGAAAAAATTGAAAAAAAGAAAAAAATTGAAAAAAAAGCAAAAGTTGGAAAAAAAAAAGAAAAAAGTTAGAAAAAGAAAAAGCTGGAAAAAAGAAGAAAAAGGATTGGAAAAAGAAGAAAAAGGATTGAAAAAGAAGAAAAAGGATTGAAAAAAGAATAGGATTAGGAAAAAGAAAAAAGGGTTGGAAAAAGAAGAGGATTGGGAAAGAGAAAACAGGGTTTGAAAAAAATAGTCGGAAAAAGAAAAAAAAGATTGACTAAGAAAATGAGAAAGTAAACAGAAATATATAGAATGATGAAACTTTGAGCAGAATAAAAAAAATGTTGAAGGGAAAAGGAAAGAAGTGAAGACGAAAAAATGTTAAAAGTAAAGGATAAAGAAAATAAAAACCAGGAAGAAAACTAATATTTGTTGTGTGTAGGAGAGAGACAAAGATAGAAAAACAAGAGAGACAAAGATAGAAAGGCAAGAGAGAGAACAAGTTGGATGAAAAAAAATAAAAATGGCAAAGGAGCAATCAAGAAGTAAAGAAAAATGTGAATGAAAATAAAAGGAAACTTGAAAATGAGATCAAAGAAATATTTAAGAGCAATGTTCGATGACAGTAGCAAAAAGGTTTGCTAACAGTAGCAAAAAGAAAAAATATATAAGTAATTAGTCTCTCTTCAGTTTCTTTGTTTTTACGAATGCAGTAATACAGCTCGGTTCTTCCTCTTATCAGATAATGTGCACTTTCATCTTCCCAACTGCAACATCTCAATGTTACATAGGAAAGAAATAATATAACTGACAAAATAAAAATTAAAAAAGTTAATGACTAACAAATAAAAAATTATAAACTGGCAACTGTAAAAAAGGGTAAACAAGAAATTTCTTGTTGGCAAAATGAAAGAATGTTTGCTACTGAATGAAGAATAATGGAAGGGAGGAATGAATAATAATAATACTATGATACATTAAAAATAAATAATACCATATTTGAAAAAGAATAATAATACAAGAAAGGAATAATAACAATAATAGCACCATGACATATTCAAAACAAATCATAAAGAAATAATAATAATAGTACTATGAGACAATAAATATAAAGAATGATAATAATAATAATACTATGATAGTAATAAAATTGTATATATTCATGTAATTGTAATTATAGCAGGGACTGTAGGAATCTTACAGTACGGCTTTGCATTTTTAGAAACAAAACACAAAAGATTTTGCAGGTTGCTGTGGCCAGAGGAATAAAATAGCTTAACTCCAGGGGGTTCACCTTTCCCATAATCCCACCCCCATTGCACTTAGAAAAAAGAGAAATAGTGTTGAGGGACTTTGAGCAATTTTATTTGAATAATAATTTTGAAACATTGAATATCACAAAGATGCAGACAACAATCCAAACAATGTCAATAGTGTAAATAATTACAATACCTCATCTCAAAAATATAGACAGATATTAAAGGAGTGAATATGGCAACAAAGATGCAGACAACAGTCCAAACAATGTCAATAGTGTAAATAAAAAAATAAGCAACATTCAGTGTGACACTCAAGAACTTGGTGCTGAAGCAAAAACAGAAATTCAAAAGGTTTTTGGCAATTCTGACTTACAGATAAAAACTGAGAAATTATTAGAGAGACAATATACGTACTGAATGAGGAATTGTTGGATTAAAATAAAAATTAAAGCCAAAACAAAAAATAAAGAAGCAGAAACTGGAAATAATTCCAAATACTAACAGAAACTTGCAATAAATTGCCTGTCTAGAACAGTAATTTTCAACCAGTTTGTCTAGGATTCCCACAAGAAACTGATAAATTGCACTATTTACATTATTCGGACTATTGTCTTCATCTTTGTTGCAATTTATATGAATGATATTTTGGCCGTTGTATGCTCTTGCCTTCTTCCGGTGTTAGGAATTTCGAACCAAACCCTTTATTACAATCACTGGGGTATATCATCCACATTCCTTGAAAGTCTCGATTGGAAGTCATGAGTTATCTCCCTCTAACCCTGTAAGTTACTTGTTCACCACTGCTGTAGCCTGGAATTGAACTCACAACTCTTTGGGTCAAGTCACAGGAACTAACCAAATTGTAATAAAGGGTTTGGTTCAAAATTCCTAGCACCTGAAGAAGGTTGGAGTGTATAATAGCTGAAAAGTTGTACAAATGGCAACAAAGATGAGGACAATAGTTCGAATAATGTAAATACCTTAAATACCACTTCTTTTTTTTCTTTTTTTTTAAATATAGACAAAAAGTGATAAATTGGCAAATGAATTTTTTTAGTCAGTTTTGTTTAGTTTTATATTTGTAATTTTCTTATATATGTACGGCATATTGTTGAAAAATTCTTGAGTCTCATAATAAAGGCTTCAATCTCTTATATTATTTAAAATCATAATAGAGAATGTGTTAAAATGATCGTCCCTTACATGTAAATGTCCTAACATGAAAACCATATTCCTGACTAACTTGTTATCCTAATATGAAGAATCTATGTCTAGCTAGCAAAATGCCATATTTGCAATTAACTAAATTTCCCAGTAAGATAGCCATACTCTAATCTAGTGTTCCTTGGAACCTTAGGGGTCTGCAAGAGGTTTGTAGAGTTTCTCTGAGAAACAGTGATAAGTAAGGTAATGCATTTTTGTATAATTTATGCAGAGGTTTCAGAGACGTGAAAACTATTTCAAGGGTTCCACAAGAGTAAAAATGTAGATAAATGTCAATTTAGATTGAGAAAATTTAACTAAGGGAGAAAAAAAAAAGCCCAAAAAACAACAAATTGAAGACATTAACAGGAGAGAATCCTATGTGACAAACATCAACTGAAGAAATGTCAAAAATGAAACAGAAAAAAAAAATTGCAAATAATCATTGCATTAATGTTTTTGTTAAAATAAATATGAAGAATTGTAGTAGTTGGAAAGTTTTAATGGAACCTTCTACATTTGTAGTTAGAAGCAGGATACTTTAACTAAAGAGAGGAGTCAAAATAAAAAAATAAAAAGAAGTGACAACAAAGGTATTTCAATTTTAATTTTATTTATTCTCTTGTCTTCCAATTTGAAGCTCTCTTTGTTGCATGAGGAACTAAACAAGGGCTTTCACCGTTTAGAGTTAAGGCCCTTGGCGCTACTTATTTTAGTTAGTTGATAATAAAGACGCTGTCATGTAGAAGCATAGTTGTCGTTGTGTTGTGTTTAATCCGTGGGCATCCAAAGAAATGACACATGGTGGCAGTGGTGGGATTAAAGGATGTCCATTAAAAAGAGGAAAAAACAAAACAGTGGAAAGGTAGCAGCTAAAGAAGGAAAACAGAACAGATAAGTAACGTTTAATTGCTTGTTTAAATTCGTACGTACTTCATGTGGAAAAAAAATGTCAGAAGTGGGCATGGATGAAGTAAACAAACCAGTAGCTGACATAAGACCACCACCACCCCTATGTATGGAGGATAATTTGTCAGTGAACTGGAAGTTATTTAAACTGAAATGGCATAACTATGCAATTATTACGTATTTGACGAGGCAGTCAGTACAATATCAAACAGCACTTTTGCTTCACACGTTGGGAGACGAAGCATTAAAAGTGTATTACGGTTTTCAGTTTTCAACGCCCGAAGATAAAAGAACGCCCACCGAAATTATTCAGGCGTGTGATAAATATGCTATAGGGGAAACAAATGAAACCTACGAGCGGTACGTTTTTCACATGAGGAAGCAAGGAGAATCAGAGACCGTGGAATCATTTATTACAATGCTTCGGACGTTGGTAAAAACGTACAATTTTTGTGACAATTGCGTTTCCTCAGTACTCAGAGACCAAGTAGTGCTGGGAATAAATAACCCCCAGACACAAGCCGACTTATTAAAAATAAGACAGATTTGCAACGATGCATTGACATTTGTAAGCTGTCTGAAAATGCTACTCTACAATCTAGAATCCTAAGGCCCGAGGGGGTGAACAGAGTGGATCTCAAACCCAAGAAAAAGACATTGGCAAAAACTGAGAGAGAGAGCAGGGGATGCGCACTACAACATGGACCGAGTAAAGAGTTATGTCCGGCATTTGGCAAGACATGCTATAACTGTAACAGGAAAAATCACTTTGCTGTGAAATGCAGATTATCATGGAAAAAGAAGATTCAGACTGTCAAAACACAACAATATGACCATGAAAACGACAGTAGTAGTTGTTCAGACTATGGACAGGTAGACAGCATGACAATTAAAGAAAGGGTGAATTCTGTGAGTCAGGAGGGAGTGATAAAAGCGGAAATGATGGTGAAAGGAAGGCCAATTATTTTTCAACTCGACAGTGGAGCGTCAGTAAACATACTGAACGAGAAGCACGTGAAGGGGAAAACACTTGAGCATTCAAATAAGACTCTGGTCATGTGGAATGGAGCAGAGGTGAAGCCATTGGGAGAGTGTCGAGTTAGAATGATAAACTCCAAAACTGGAGGAAAATATGCGGTCAAGTTTGTCATAGTGAAAGAGGATTTCCATCCCTTACTTGGGGCAAATGCGATTCAAAAAATGGCACTCATCACAATCAACAATGACCAGTTCAAAATGGTTGCCAAAGTTTCCCAAGGGGAAGAATGCAACAGTCAGAACTCGGACAGCATCATAAACGAGTTCGCAGATGTATTTAAGGAGGAACTGGGTAAACTACTGGGAAAGGTACATCTGGAGGTGGATCCAAGAGTAACACCAAATGTAGCAGCAGCATGAAGAGTACCAGTGGCACTTAAAGACCAATTAAAAGTCGAGTTGGAAAAACTGGTTAGAAAGAAGGTTATTGAACCAGTAAGTGAGCTGACACCCTGGGTAAGTGCATTGGCACTAGTAGTGAAAAAAAATGGAAAGCTAAGGATTTGCATAGACCCGAGACCACTGAATAAAGCTCTGAAAAGGGAACATTTCCAGCTTCCTACACTGGACGATTTACTGCCAGAACTGGCTGACAGCAAGTTATTTTCCATTAAGAGAAGGATTTTGGCATGTACGATTGGATGAAGCTAGTAGTTGCTTGACGACATTTACTACGCCGTTTGGTCGATTTTGGTGGAAAGTTTTACCATTTGGGATTGCTCCAGCTCCGGAAATATTTCAAAAGGCCCTCTATAACAATGTATCTGATTTAGAGGGGGTGATTAATAAGGCGGATGATCTTCTGGTGATCGGGAAGGGTAAAACAGTGGAAGAAGGCAATCGTATGGCGGAGACTGGATGAACGGTCATACCATGTAGAACTGAATGGGGAATTATATCAACGGAATAGGGTGGACTTGAAAACAACTGCAGAAGCACTCCCACCTACATCATTGATTCACCAGCCATATGAAGTGCAGAGCAATTTACCCAGGAATGAAGGTCGGGGTACAGAAGAAACAGGCGACACAGATCGACCTCAATATGAAGGTGAAATAAGAGAAAGACTAAACCCAGCACCAACCCCAACAACACCAAGTCCAGAAAGAACAAAACCAAGCCCGAAAAGAGTGCAGACAACACGGTTCAGAAGAGTAGTAAGAGATCCTGTGAGATTCAAGGACTTCACAAAATAAAGTGAAAAGGGCAGAATAATCCCTGTTAGGCAAGAGGGTAGTCAGCCCAATGAATGTCTAGGTCACTTTACTTTATATATTTTATTTTAATTCTTATCAGACTTTTTTTTGTTTGTCTTTGAGTAAAGGGAAGATGTTGCATGAGGAACTAAACAAGGGCTTTCACCGTTTAGAGTTAAGACCCTTGGCGCTACTTATTTTAGTTAGTTGATAATAAAGACACTGTCATGTAGAAGCATAGTTGTCGTTGTGTTGTGTTTAATCCGTGGGCATCCGAAGAAATGACACACTCTTCATACCTAAAAAGAAGCCATTCTGATATTAACAAAGTTAAAACCTTAATATAACACCCATTTAGATGATGCCTGTTCTAGTTGTAGTTATATGGTCACGTGAAATGGATATCACATATAACTCAAAGAGAAAATGACACAAACAAGATGTTGACATTCCACAGTACTTCAAATGAAAGATTAGGAAGGAAACTCCCATCAATACTGGAAAGAGCAATAACAGCTATTAGACTAGAGAAACCTATTATCTTAAAAAATTGTTTTAAGGAAAGATTTTATAAGTTTTCAACTGAACATAATCCTGGCTGCTTAGTCAATAAATGCCAAATGTTTCCTTATAAGGAAACAATTAATATTACTATTACCCATAGTGGTATAGTAATCCTATAGGACATGAGGGTAGTGGATATCAGCACATACCAAGAAGCCTTTGTTATCCCCCTTCTCACAATATATAGGATGCCCCTAAAATCTGGACACAAGAAATTTTATTTGCTATATTTTTTTTTTACCTCCACAGATTAAACATAATTTTGACAAAAGAATAAAGAACTGACTTCTTTTTCTGGGGTAAAGGAGAAGATGTAAATGAAAATCACAGATGCAACACACTTGATCGAACGCATAAAGAGTGAATGTGCTAAAATTGATGGCAATGTGGAGTTATTGCATAGAGTTCATATTAATCTTGCAAATCGTATCAACTTTTGCATCACGAATGATGGAAATCATATTGAAGACATTATTTGTTAATATTCTAATTCAATAGGATGTTGTTGAAAATTTAATTTCTTGAAAATATGCATTTTTTCCTGTGTGTCCATACTTTGGAGACCCCCATGTATATGTAGACCTAATGAATCTGTAGGTTACCTGGATTGATAACACACCTGATCTGAAGGCACAATGGTCAAAAAGCTATGATAGCAACAACAAAGATGAGGACAATAGTCTGATCATAAATAGTGTAAATAATTCTAAATATGAATAATAATAAAAGACAATATACTGTGAGAAATGCTGGAAATGTATAGATGCTTGTCTAAATGTACAATGCTGCTGATTTCATTCAGTCTCAAACTGCTTCTATCTTTATCACTGTTGCTTTTAATTAAATCTAATTTTTAAGCATCCCTGCATTTTAGGGGTTTCCCTTATTATATAATTATAACCCATGTTTCCTCTTCATACGTTTATATGATCCTATCAATAAATCCATTTTACATTATTACTACAATTCTTCCTTGCTTTGAATATTGCTGCCAAGTCAGGTCTGGTGCTCATGTTATACATTTAGGAGATTCTTGATAAAATCCAAAGAAGAATCTGTAATGTTATTAGTCACAACCAGGCATCTTGGCTTCAGTTCCTTTCCTACAGCTGTAACATAAAAGCTATGTGCCATTTCTATAAATACTTTTGTGGTATTTGTTCTGAAAAACTTTCTGCTATGGTACCTAGACTTTATGAATTTAAGTGCAATACTTGATTGGCAGCAAGGTCTCATCATTTGATTTACAGTTGAAATGACTAAATGTAACTGGAAGTTCTATGTTAACAGTTTCTCCTCTTGTACTTCTTTTCTGGCTTCCTGCTTTTCTGTCAACTTTGATCTTCAAAAATTAAATATAGTGTCAATCATTATCTACTGTTTTCTTGATAATTGCTAGCTTAAAGCAACTTTGATATAAAGCCATATTTCTTATTTCTTTTTCATAATTTTTTGATAAGAATGAGACATTTGTGTGTGTGTGCTTAAACATGAATACAGGAACATACATACAAAACCAAACAATAATAAATAAAAATTTAATGATAAACATAACCTCCTATACTTAATACCCTAATAGTATGTGTAAAAATTGTAAACAGACAGAACAAAAATCTGAGTAAGGCTAATCAATTCCACAAATCAGTTTTTCAAACACAGGTAAGCTGCTCTCCTCTCCTTTCGCCCACATGAAGTGCTGCCCGATTTACTTTCAGCTGGAAGCTTGCCAATTTAGTATCACCATACTCCATTACAATCGTATATTGTCACTAAGTATGCAAAACATACACGCAACTCTAGCACTTTTGGGTTGCCGAGGTAAGTCTCAGCTACATTGTACTTAAGATAAATCAGATAAGAAAGCGATATAATAGCCAAACGAAGACATGTTAGTATTTACTTTATTATTTAAGCATTAAAATTATGAAAAAAAAATGAAATACAGTTTTTAAAAACTCAAATAAAGGCAAGAATGCTCAAAAAATTAAAAATGACAGCATCTCTAAAAAAACTTCAATTCAAAGGAGTGATTTTAAAGGGAAAAAAATGATGAAAAGAACAAATCATTATAACATTCTATATATATGCACATCCACGTAGACAGGTGCAGGTGAATGAACACACACAGTGAAAATAAAATTTGCACTAATGATGCATATATAAAAAGAAAAATCAAGAAATAAAAGCAACCAATTGCTGCTACCTTCTGACGAGTGGATGGATAGTCTGTCTACGAAACTCTGGATACTGAAGGTAACATCAATCAGCTAAGTGACAAACCTTTTACTTGTATTGTTTTGTGTGCATGTGTGTGTGTGTGTATGTATATATATATATATATATATTTGTTTGTAAATTTAATAAAATCAATCTGTATGAAATCCTTCTCAATCTTGGAAGAAACCATAGTCTTCAGATTCTGATATGAAGTCCCTAGTTTTCATTAATTTTATTTTCCACCTTTAACAGCAAAAATCAAAAGAATAGGAGTAGAGAAACTGATTAATTAAAAATGGTGTACACAGAAAAATAAGAGCTTATTTACCAAATTATTCTACGATTTATAAAGCAAATGTGTGTTTTGTATAATTTGATCATAAAACATTTTAGAAAACAAGTTAACTCCTCTTGCTTAAATTGAGTGTTTGACTGGATTATTTGATCTTGAGAAAGATTCCCTACTTACAGAATTGTACCAAACTAAATTCAAATGTTATAAGCTTTAAAATATCTGCATAAAGGGAAAAAATGACAAAAGCACTAATTTACAAAAAAAAAAATTTGTACATTCAAATTTGTTTGGCCAATATAAAACTTGAATACATCTTAATGTAAATATATTTAAAATATATCCATTAGATGTTGAAGTATAAAAGGATTACACTTTATTCCTATGTCATATATTCCCCTCCAAGAAATACGAGTAAATAAAATAAAAACAAAAAAAAAAACCATGTTCTGTTAATATAGTATATTTAAGCAACAAGAATTCATCTAAACAATTGAAAACTAGTTTATACACACAAAAACTTATGTTATATTGTTACAGTTTCTGTCATAGCAAAGTTTTTGTTATTTTTAACTCATGTGATAGAAACAAAATACATATTTACAATGGAGAAAAAAAGTCTATATTTATCTTTCTGATACCAAAATGTCCAGATCCCTTGACAAACAATATCAACAAAGAAAAAAGTTATCTTTTGCCATAATATAAAAAAAATAGAGTATCTATTCTTGTATATACAAGAATACATATCAACAAATGACAAATATAAATGACCAGTGTTTTTCCCAGAAGATTCCACCCTTGCAGCAAATACACACAATACCAGCATCACATAAAAGATCATTGTCATAATGTTACATTGGCAGCATTTATAAAATGTGTAAACCAAGTTCTTATAGAGTAAGAATAAAGGTGTGCAAAAAGTGAAAAATGAGTGTACAATGGGAAAAGAAAAATGTCAATGGACAAAGAAAATATAAGGAAAAAGCCGATAACAAAATTGATACAAAGATTAAATGAGAAAAGAAAAAACCCAATACAAACAAGATATAGATAGTACATTAAGAAAGACATAACACAAGAAATCTCTTTGAAATGGAGAATGTGCAAAAAAATAATGAATAAGAGCAAAGGTGGTGAGTTGGTCATTTTACATGTTTTTCGTAATTGCAAGAAATTAAAAAAAAAAAAAAAAAAAAAATGGAGAAAAACTAATTCTGAGAGAAAATGAGAAGGAAAAAGAGAAAATGGGGGTGGGGAGATGAAGAAAAATATCAAATTAAACTGAAGAAAGGAAGGATAAAAATGGTAGAAGAAAATGAAAAATGTAAAAAAAAAAAGTGGGGGTAGAAATGATCAAATTTAACAGAAGAAAGGAAGCATATAAATGATAGACAGAAATATAAAAGGGGAAATGTAGAGAAAAGAAAATTAAATTAAACTGACAAAAGGAAGGATACAAATAGCGAGGAATTGAAAAAGGAAAATGTAAAAAAAAAAGTAAAAAAAAAGAGCAAGATGTTATCAAATCAAACTGAAGATAAAAAGAAGAAATAAAGACAAAAGACTGATGACTAATGAAAGAATAGAAAACAAAGAAACAAAGTGTTTTGTAATTGCAGTCTTAAATAACATTGGTCCCTCTATAATTTCCATTTGTATTATATAAGAAAAAATGTGCATAAATGATGATAGAATGGGAAAAATAAAAAATGGTGAGAATGCCAAAAAAAGTAGAAACTGAATTAGAAGAATTTAATGGTAGAAGCCAAAAAAATAAAATGAAGTCGAAAAAAAAAAAAAAGGCTGTATCTTGTAGCCTGTTCCTTATCAATTGTTTTGGCATCAGAGACAAAAATGGAAGACATTAGGTGAATCGTACATAAATAACTGTTGTACCTACTTTCGTACACAGATGCATGCTAATCTTGTACAAACAAATTAAGTAAAGATAAATTCCAAGGATGAATAAAGAAAAATGCTGAAGGAAAGCAAAATCTTTTTTTTTCTGTTCCATAAAAGAAAAATATCAACTAAAAGGAAGTCACTTATCTTCATAGCATACTTAGTGACAATATATGATGACATCATATTATGTTCAAGATGTCCAACCTTGAAAACCTTTGGAAGTTTCATTGAAGAGAGCAATTTGGGGAAGAAAGTAAATAATTGAAAACCTACTAGATGAGAAAACTAAAGTAAAAATAAAAACTTTGAACTTTTTAATGAAGACAACCAAAATTATGTAGAAAATCAAATTACAGTTGATTTGGTTAACGTGTTAATTATGAGTTAAGGGGTGCTGGCTTCAGTGAAAGTTGTAAACGGACAATTTAGGATGAAAAACTAAAAAAATAAAAAAAATTTTCTTCTGTGACACCTCAAAAACTGAAGGTCCTGTAATTGTGTGTACCTTTCTAAACATGAGCTAAAATTACCTGTAAAAGTTGAGCCAGTGTAAGGGTCTCATGCCCTCCCTAATCAGAGATACTCTTTGAATGCAACATGTGATGATTTCCTAGTCTATGATGAGATACCCTCCACTCTAATACATCTCAACTTTCATAAGGTAGTATTTATGTGAAATACGCATTTTATTGTAACCTAATTATGTACAATAATGGATCATATGTAATATAGGTTAACAATTCAATGAGAAAAATTAAAAATAAATACAATGTATTTAAAGACAACATAAATAAATAACATTTTGCAGCAATTTTTAACATTAACTTGACAATTTTTCTTGTTAAAAAGTTGAATTTTAACACATTCCACATTATGATTAAAAAAAAGGTGAATTTTATATTGTCTTTTTGAGATTTAGCATGAGCAAAAAGAATTCACAAATCTGGATAAAAACGTAAGAAAGAAACACCCTAGCTTGATGTCAAAATCTGCAAAGATTGTTTCTTCTTTAATAATCATTTGTGCTTAGTTTAATTTGTAGCATATATAAATGTAGGTAACGGGGGGGCCAATCAGTCAGGTTTGCTCCCCCGCCTTGAGCAGAGATGCCATTGCCAAGTAGTTAGACACATAGAGAATGAAGACAAACAAACCAAGACACGAATAAGAAGAAACAATGAAGATGACACTATGTTCTCAATTAAAAAGAATTTGTGTCAACTCAGCTACTAAGTGGCCCATTTTATACCAACACCATCCCTTTAGTGTTGTGCTAATTTACCACAATAGAAAAAATGAAATTCCCTAAATATTCCAGCATATTTTTTTTTATACAAGGTTGAAATTATTATTTAGCTGATTGGGACTCGTTCCGTGATTTCCTGTGTGACGTTCCTTGGAAAAAAGTATTTAGCCTTCCTGTTAAAGACTGTGTGGCTGAGGTCTCCTCTTGGGTTAAGGCAGGCATTGATGCTTTCATCTCTGCCAGGAAGTTAAGACTTAAATCCCAGTCATCCCTCTGGTTCTCCTCTGCCTGCTCAGCTGCCATCACCCACCGCAATCACTTCTTTCGGCTTTAGCGGAGTCACACGTCAGACCATAACAGGGGCCTTTTTGCCTCAGCTCACAATGAGTGCAAGAAGATACTTAAAGAAGCTAAGCTCATGTTTGCAGCCAGAATGAAGCAGCACATAGCTTTTTGTAAGTTCGGCTCCAAAGACTACTGGAGGCTCTGTAAAAGAGTGCTGAACAGCAGCAAGCCCTTAATCCACCCTCTAATCAACCAATTTGAGGTCCTCACCTCTTTAACAGACAAGGCTGAATGCTTCGCTCGCAGATTCTCCACCAACTCAACACTGAACTCGTCTGAAGTATCTGTACTTGACTTCCCACCCCAAACCCAGATCCAACTGACTGACATACTCATTACTCCTTCGGTGGTCTTCAAAATAATTTCAAAGCTTGACCCCCATAAAGCGAGTGGTGGTGACGGAATACCAATCATTGTCCTAAAGAAATGTGATCCTGAACTCTCCTCTGTTCTCACTAAACTCTATAACTACTGCCTCTCTGTTTCTTGCTTTCCTGCCTGCTGGAAATCCTCCTCGATGGTTCATATATAAAAAAATACTGGAGAATCCTCCGAGTTCGCTAATTATCGCCCTATCAGCCTCATACCGATCTTTGGCAAAGTGTTTGAAGCCATCATCAACACCAAGGTGGTACAACATCTCACAGCTCACAGACTCCTCTCTGACAAACAGTATGGTTTCCGCTTCACCAGATCTACTGCTGATATGCTCATGACCATCACTGAGTATATACACCAGGACCTCGACAAGAATGGTGAAGCCCGAACTATTGCCCTAGACATCTCCAAATTGTTTGACAGAGTCTTGCATGCTGGCCTTCTATGCAAGCTGCAGGGCTATGGTATAACTGGACAATTGTTTGACCTAATCCAGTCATTCTTTTCAAATTGCACAATGAAGGTAGTATTGAACGGACAAGCCCCCCAATACTATCACATGAACACGGATGTCCCTCAAGGCTCTATTCTAGGTCCTACGCTTTTCCTTATCTACATTAATGATCTCCCCGATGTAATAAGATCCTAAGTAGGCATATATGTTGACGACACTACAGTTTACTCTCACCTGCCTAGCTTGAAAAAGACCTCCGATCCGTAGTGGACTGGGCTAAGAAATGGATTGTGAATTTTAATGCTTCCAAAACAAAGCTGCTATCTATTAACCATCACATAGTAAAATGTCTTGCTTGGGGTGACAAAATAATAATAAAAAAACAACTTTGTAGAATGTAACATTTTTGAATTAGTGTAACTAAAATAACCATTAAAGTTTGTCTATTGGTTTTGCTGAGTGACACTTTAAATGATCTTTTTCTACTACGAAAAGAAGCAGGGGACTAAAATGTTGACTTTTGATATTTAATAAAATTGGTCATACTATTTTAAAACAAAAAAAAAAGAAAAGAAAAAAGTAAGATTCAAATTTGTATATTAATATTTTGAGTAATGTGTAACAAAACCACTTATAATTGACTGATAAGTTCATTACACAAAACACAAACATTTTAAAAAAAGAAAAAAGTAATTTTCTTTTTTGGAAAATCTGATAAGCTTCTGTTAAATTGCAGAGATATTTTTGTAAATGTATCTTGCTTTTTTTCATTATCTATGATTTTATTTAGCTTTATTCTAATCAACATTTTGAAATATAAAATGTTTTAGTGGCATCAACAGATTGTTTAATTCTTTTTCAATCTTTTTGATTGGAGTCTGAAAAAAATAACTTTTTCTTCAAACAATTTTTTTTTCCCAAAGTAAATGCCATTTGCCAAATTGTGTTGAATTTGGAAACAATTTTTATAATTAATTAAAACTTGGGCAAATGTAGCTGTGATTCCTATTTTTTCCCTTCTTTAAGTATTTTCATTTGGGAATTTTTCTTTGAGTTGATTCCTTATTTCTAAACAGTCTTCAATTGGTTCCTTACAAAGTGAAAAACGAAATGCCTTCATTCCTTCTAACAATTTCTAGTTTAATAATTATGTTAGCCATCACCAGGTTATTTTTAGTTCAAGATGATTAAAGCTTTTTTATGTGATTTTAGTCTTTCTTTGTTTTTGTGATTTCAGATATTGTAATTTATTTATATGTGTTTCTTCAATTGAAACTAAAGTAGACGATGCTTTCAATTTTATCTCCAAGATGTTCAAGTGGTGCACAACAATAATTGCTAAACATTCCTGACATTAAAAGCACAAAATTCCTTTCTCATACAAAATCTCAAGATGTTGCCATTGTTTACAAAATCTTTTATGTCAACATAACAGAATATCATCTTTGATGCCAAATATCTTTGTTAATGTCCACACAACCACTTAAAAGTTTAGATCAAGGACCAGTGCAAAAAAAAAATAAAATAAAATAAAAAAATACCCAAATGTTGGACAATTTTTGTCTTTATTTTCACCAGAAAATAAAGCTAAAATATGATGTTTAAAACAGCTCATGATTAAACATAATAGACATTCATTGTCTGTTATATTTAACAGTATATATTTTCAAATAAAACTTCCAAAATCATGTGTCGTATGATCATTTCCACAATGAACATGTTTCGTCAGCGACCAACTATACGACATGTAATTTCTGAAGTTTTATTTGAAAATACACAGATATAGCTCTGTAAATCGATAAGACTATTTACAGTGAGCCTTCTATCTGGATCATTTTTAATATTAATAGGATCTCATTTGGGATTTTACCTACATGCCACTTTATTTAATTAAACAAAAAAATAAATAAAACACTCTTAATAATATGTAACAGATTAGACAACAAAAGTACTTGGATCCACATATATGGACAGTTTTTTTTACACACTATGCCCACCAAATCGCTTGTATGAATGCAAGAAAAATTGAATAAAAAGCTTAATCACAGTATTTTGTCAGTCATCTTTAATGAAACTGTGTGTGTGTGTGTGTGTCAGCTGCTAGATGCTATATATTCAGCACCTTAAGTCTGGGGTTTCATAGATAGACTTTTTTCATAACTGTTCAGTCTATCCGTCAGATTTCAGTGATATATATATATATATATATATATATATATATATGAGGAAATTTCAGATTTTGTGATTGTCAAGCCTTTCTTATGTCAAGATTTCTTGACTGCTGATGCAAGAATTTAACACAGGACTTCCAAGGTATGATATTAAAGACAGTAAATTCTCCAAAACTTGTGAGTGCAATCCAGCTTAGTAGAAGAGGCAAACATAATGAAAAAAAAAAAAAGTGAGTGTTATTAGGTTTTAAATTCCTTACAAAGTGCACCAAACAGGTGAATGAAATAGAATAGTATATCCTTGTACATCAGTTCAAGGCTTTTGGAAGTTTAAAAAGAGAGATGGACACTTTACGGGGGACAGTTTTCAAAAATACAGTGGTAAAGATGACATGGAAACTACCTAAACAGAAGCAATACACAACCCTGTCCCAGAAGAGCAAACAAGAATATGTTTTAAAAAAATAAAAGCCAAAACAAAAACCTAGCAAAAATAAGTTGAACTGACATACCACGTGAGTGTCCAATTCCTCTTTCTGCCAAATCATCATTAACAGCGTCAAGTTGATCAGTTTTGCTGTCATATGTAAACTGAGGATGATGGTGGTCAGACAGGGTATTGTCATGGCTGCTGTCGTAAATTGTTGAATGAAAATAGCGTTGCTGGAAGAAAGATATCACAGAAGCACCTGAAAAAACAAAAACAAAATTTATTGTAAATAGTGACTAAAATGTTCATTTTATATGGCAAAAATGTGTGCTATAATGTTTCCTCAGAGATGTCTATTCTGGGGGTCAAAAAAGTTTCAGTCCTCCATGACATCTCCCATGGACTCAGCTGAGAGCTATCATTTCTTGACTAGCATAGCTTCGACATGATTATAAGAATTGTAACGCTATTTGTGCCAACTCAATTTAGATTCTTTTATTCCCTACGTATGAATCCTGACCAATTGGGGTATGTTTATTTTTTACTATTGGTGTTTTGGCCAATCAAAAGGGGCAGATTCTGTTTTGCCCTTAGCCATTATTTGAAGTATACATTCAGAATGGCATTTATTGTTTTTAGCCAATAAGAAACATAGTTTTTATTTGACTCCAGATGACAGATTTTGTACCAAAAGATCTGTATTAAATCCCAAATTAAAGAATCATTTTATTGTTTTCATCCAAAACCAAATCAGAAATTTGGATATATCATACGTAAATGATAATAAAAGTATTTCAGGTTTTAAACGTAAGGTCAATGCTTCATCCATAAAATATCTGCTTAATGACATTTTTATCTCAAGCTGAATTTTGTATAATGGGGTGCTGAAAAGTACTCAGCATGATGCACAACTGAAAGTCTGATGAAACTCCAAATCTAATCTTTTTTTGATAAACTTGGTTGTGCTGAGAACTTTTCTGCATTAACTATGAGTGTGCATATGTATTAGGGAATTGAGAATAAATTAAAGATATAAATAAAAATATTTGACAGAAAAAAAAATTAACAAACTGTGCTCTATGAAAAGTCAAGAGATTATTCAATGAATATACAGTCAGTTAAGTGCCATACATGATATACACTTGGGTGATTATGTCTCAAAAGAGACATGACTGACTGGGCAGAACATTTTCCCGCAGTAGGTTGCCATTATTTCCTGCAGTAGACTGGTTACCAACCAAGGCTAAAGGACCCAATATATACTGTTATTTAACTCATAACTGGAGGGAAGAGGTGGATTAATACTTTTCCCAAGGGTATTTGTGCATAAATTAATCAGTCTTAATGTGGACTTGGAAGTAAGTGCAGGCCAAAGTCAGAAAATTCTTGTTCATCTTGAACATCATGTCCAACATGGCAACCATCAACAAGGCTTTTGGAAAAGGCAAAGTTTAACAAATATACCTGTTAAAAAAAAAAAAAAAAGAGTAAAAAGGATGGATTTTCTTTTCTTTTAAAACTGCTATTACTTGGCAGTTTTTATTGTTTTAATAAAACCGAAACATGAAATTGTATCAATAGTGTTTTTCTTCTTGGTTCTCAATCTATTTTAGTGAATTTTTGTGTTGAGATCAGATGAAAGAAATGCCCCAAAATACATTTTTTCAGATAAAAGAATCCCCCACTCCAAAAAAATAATTTCTTCAAACATTTTGTTTTCATAGTTATTTCATTATGATAGCTAAATAATAAATATAGCATTGTAGTTGGTTCAAATACTTTTATAAACTTGTAAATATAAAATTATTCTTGTAAATAAACAATCTAATAAAATAGTGTTAAATGCATTGTTTGTGAATTCTTGAGAAAAAAAGAATGAATAAATCAAGTTTCACAAGTTTGGGTTTTAAGATTTTAAAAGTTACTGTTGCGGGTTGCATATTAGCCTGCAAAAAGATACTGAATGATGGTAGACAACAAAGTGAAGACTTGAGTAAAAAAAAACATTGCCAAGTTTATTTTTGTTAAAGTATATAAAAAAATATTGTCACAGTTCAAAGGACAGTTTCATGGTTGCTGAAGAGTGGTCCTGAAAACACCATTTTATTGCATATTGTTGTTGCTGGTAAGGATGACTGGAAAAGAAATCCTGCTAAAGCTGGAGGCCTACTAAAGAGGGGCTGGAGCAATGGCAAGCTGGAGATGATGATGATAGCTGTCTACTTGGAAATGCTGTTGATGGCTGTAGCTATGGGCTAGCTGTCGGCTGCTGCTGGAACAGATCCTAGTCACCAGGGCTTTTAAGGCCTGTTTATACCCTGAATCAGCCTTACAGCAATACTGGTTAAGTTTTTCCTTCCAGCTGTTTTTAGAAAATGTGGGAATCTGCAACAGGATACAACAGAACTTTTTAAAACCATAAAAATTGCTGAGGGCGTATACAGGAATAGCAGTGTGAAAAGAAAAAAGTTTTTGTAGATACCATTTGTTAGAAAAAAGTATTTCAGTTGAAGCAAGTAAAATTTCTTTGTTGAGAAAAATAACAAAAATATTCTGGAGGGACGGAATTATTAAATTACTTGAAAGAGGCCATAAGTGAAAATTATGAGGATAAGGAGGAAAGATAACAACTGACGCTTGACTTGTGAAGAGTTTGGGGAAGCAACCACAAATTATAATGCACCTGAGAAAATCAGCTCTTCAGCCAGATTTGCATATGTAAGAAATAGCAAGTTAAAAAAGAAAAAAATGGAAGAGTGTATAGACCTGATGGTAATTGAAAAACTAGAACAATTTACACGCTATTATTGTAAACAGTCTAATAAATACTGTTTAACATCTTTTGTTGTCACTTGGGAAAAAAATAAATACAAAAAAGTGTAAGCAAACCTTTTTTAGTGAATTTATGTGTTAAATACAATAATTATAAAATAACAAGAACAATCTACTACAATCATAATAATTTCAATTATTAATATAAATATAAAATATAATATAAATAAATATAAAACAATTTTTTTTTATAATCTTCTCACCTCAAGCAAAGCAGTACTGCTACTGGTACGCAGGTAGTTATATCATAGGAGAATGAAGGGACAGAAAAACAAATCCCAGTAGGTGTTGAAGAATGGGTAAGAGAAGGATGGGTACATTGGTGCAAAGAGAGCTGTGTGGGAGCAGAGTGTAAAGTAAGAAGAAGGATGGGAATCAATGAGATAAGAGATGATAGTAGCTCAAGCAAATTCACATAGGGGGAGGCACTAAGGAGCTAAGCTTACCGGAGCAGAATCCATGAAAGTATTTATAGAAGAGACAGAGGGAAACCACATATCATCAGTGAGAGAGAGAGAGAGAGAGAGAGAAAATATGGAGTCAGGCCGCCAGGTCAGGACTGACGACATAGCAGATTCTTATTTGGATTTTGTTGAGAATTCCAAGGTAAACAGGAGGGAGCCCAACCAGATATAACAGCAGTATTCAATACATGGTTGGATGGTAAATTTGTAAATGTGCATGATGGATTCAGAAGAGGAAAAATTCCTGGCTCGAAACAGGGACCCAACCTTCTTAGCAATAAATTTAGATATTAATTCATGTAGTCATTCCATTTAGGGTCAGCTGAGAGAGTGAGGCTGAGGAGGCGTGGTGTATTGCTTTCAGAGAAACTAGCATCATCCATGCTGTTGGTGGGTAGGAAAGATTGTCTGTGGTGATTAAAGGATAACAGCTTCACTTTGGAAGCACTGAAATTTACAAGCCATTTTTTACCCAGTCTACCACTGACTGGAGGTCCTTTTCAAGAACAGCAGCAAGGTTTGTTTTTCCAGCATTAGCAGATTTCTTTGCAAGGCGAGAGTAAATGGTGGTGTTGCCTGCATAGATGCCTACTTGGGATCTGATTAATCAGGGAGATTGTTGATGAAAATCAGAAAAAGTGTAGGACCTAGAATAGAGCTTTGAGAGATATCTGCATTCGTATGATAGGATCTGAAAGCCTGCCCATTCAATACGAACTTCATTATACAATTTGATAGGAACCTGTTACTGGTGGGGGAGGAGAAAAGATTTATACCTAATCAAAATTTGATGAACAAAAGAAATTATAATATGGACATAAAATGGGATATCAAAGAAAAAAGGTGGATTCATACCTTTCCCAAGGGTATTTGTACATTAGTGAATATGATGAACTCAACAATATTTGTGACTTGGTTCTCCAATTAACAATTAACTATTATACAACCTGTAAATCAAAACTTACAGGACTCTGGTCTTGACTTGGAATCTTGACTTCAGTCACTTTCTCACCAATGTGATGTGTCCTTCCTTTGCCCTTTCCACAAATAATCCCATGGAAACTGCTCTAACAAGCCTTTCTCCTTTGGTGCCTTGACCACATGAATCAACGCGTGCCATCAGACTGACATCTAGGCCCCACTTTTTTACTGTTGAAATAGCTAAATGCAACCACCACTTCCACTCTAACAGCTTCCCTTGTCGCACAACCCATCTGTGGAATTCCCCTCCATTTACTTGCTTCCCCAGCAGCGACACTATCCAAACAATTAAATGCAACATCAATCGCCATTTTCTACCTTCTTTTATCTTTTCCTCATTACCCGCTATACCCAGTCTTTTCTCTCACTGTAATTTCTTTCCAAACAAGTGGCGGTTGCTCCTTGCCTGAGGAGCCAACAAACCTACCAAGGTTTCACCTAACCAGATCTTCAGGGAAGGTTGGCTAAAGAGGATACTGATAACGACAAGATATAGGGAACTCAACAACACACATGACCAAAACAAAAAAGACACCAAACACGGGGGGGGGGGGGGGTGAGAATTTTATTAGGAAAAAAAAAACAAAAAAAAAACAACTAGCGAAGACGGCAACCTAAACATACTAACGACAACAACACAAAATAAAACATACATCTTATTTTAAAAGCCAAGACTTCTTATGTTTACACTTATTTAGAATTTCAGATTTAGAATTCAACAAACTATATGTGGGTTCAAATGATGCTATAGCTAGTTTTTCTTCCCCACACAATCTGCAAAATTTCTGGCCTGCTTTGAACTTTGAACACCTTTTTAATATTTCCCCATTTTAAAATGGGGTTTATGTTTAATTCTTGTTTAATTGACCATACATAAGTGGACAGAGTAGTGTTGTGCTTATATTTTTCATTCTTAAAACTACTGGTATGGTTATAATATCGTCTTTTAAAACTGTCCTGAGTAGCACCTATGTATATTTTGGGTTCCGGATCTTCTATGCCTTTATAAACTTTCACCTGGTAAATGACACAATCTTGCTGGCATTTACCCTGTAGAGGACAGTTGCTTTTATTTCTACAATTACAGGTAGTCTTACCTACATTTGTTTTATCCTTAACCTTAGCTTTATTAAAGCCATTGATGATTTTTCCAATATTTGGCATGCAGGAATAACTTAGTTTTACGTTATTTCTATTGAATATTTTGTATAATTTATTTTCCTTATAAAAATTTTGTTTTAATAAACTAAAAAATATTTTGCCAATTTTTGTTTTAACAGCCAAATTAAAAGGAGGATTGAACCAAAGGATGTTCCTACTTCTATTTTTACTCTTAGCTTTTTTAATATCAGTGCACTTCAAACTATCAGTATATCCACTTTTAAGTAGTGCCTCCTGGTATAATTTTTTATGGTTGTCAAAGATGACTTTATTGGAAGAATTATTAGACAGTCTTTTGGAGATACTTTTAGTAATACCCCGCACAATGTGGGCGGAGTGATTAGATTTGGTATTTACGTATAGTAGGTTTTGGTTCTCTTTCGTATAAGGGGATATAGTTCCATTTAAAATATTTAGCATTACGTCTAAATAATTTACTATCTTTAAATTACTTTCGACTTTCACATTGAAACCAGTTTTTAAAGAACCAATGGCGTTTTTTTCTTAAGTTGTCACATTTTTGGGGGTTACTATAATCAACTATTATTAACCCGCCATCACGGTACAACCTGTGGTTATTAAAATCTATGTGTTCATTTAATTTATGTAACAGTAAACAGCCTATCAATTCTGCTCACTCAGCCCTGTCATAAGCCCCCATGGGGTTATCAAAGCCGTTTAAATCCTTCTTTTTAGTCCATACAGTGTTGTTATGATATAGTAATGTTTTACGTTGTGGTCCAGTGCATATCGGCTCGGAACGAGAAAGTGGGGAGCCAAGTTCGAATTCCAGTTGAATTCATTGTATTCACTTACGCGCAAATACCCTAGGGAAAGGTATTAATCCGTCTCTTCCTTCCAGTTATGGGTTAAATAACAGGACAGATTGGGTTCTCTAGCCTTGGTCGGCAACCAGTCTACTGCAGAAAGCAATGGCAACCTACTGCGGGATAATCTTCTGCCCAGTCAGTCATGTCTCTTTCGAGACATGATTGCCCAAGCATGTATCGCACATGGCACTTAACTGACTGACTGAATGAATGTTTTACGTGAGTATCTGATAATCTCTATTTCTTCACCAGTAATTTCATTATATTGTTTGGCCAGATAAATAGCTTTGTTGAAAGTGCTTTCAGAAATTGAGGGATAAAATTCCTTTATATCATATTTAATAAATGAACATTTTTACTTTTATCATATTTTTGAAACCAGTCTATACAGTCACCAGTAGACTGCCACTGATTTATGTTAAACATTCTTAAAGTTTTATGAATTCTTTGTAAGATAACTTTGCTAATCTTACCGAGCTCTGTCTTAGTACGGTTTAGCAGTCTAAATTCTAGATTGGGAAAATTATTTTTGTGGTCTTTGACTGTTAAAAAACATTGTTTTAAGCTTAATTTTTCAACAGGATTAAATAAATTAAATTTACCTACTAACCTACTAGCTTCTTGATTTAGTTTAGTTTCCACATCAGAGGGAGCTTTTTTGTAATGCTTAATAAGTTTTGTGCAAAGCTTTTTTGTAGCTGTTAGGACTCATCTGGTATAAATAAGTAGACTTATCAGCTTTTACATAAATATTTTTATTCTTCTTTATTTTACTAATGTCAACTTTAATTTTTTGCTGTATCGTACTAATTTTCATGTTTCTATATTTTAGTTTTTTGATTATTCTGATAAGTTCAGATTCAAATTTTTCTAATTCTTTGCAATGAGGGGGGTGGGTATAAGTTTTAAAGCCGTAATTTTCATGACAATTTTTGTCTTTTAAATTATTTTGAAAAAAATAAGCCTTCCAACGTATGTTAGTAATAAATTTTTCTATTTTCTGTAATAGGTATAATTCGTATTTGTGTTTGTTATGGACGAGTATATCTTTAAGAGAACTTCCTAAATCAACTCGCTCCATGTTATATGATTATAAAAGTGCTCAATAGTACTACCTAGAGCTAAGATAAATGTACTATATATATATATATATATATATATATATATATATATATATATATAGCTGATAAACATGCGTTTGCAATGTGAACTGTTTTGTTCTGTAAAGTATAAAAAACACAGAAAGAAATTTAACCATTTGTTTGATTTGGTTTTGTTTAGCAGAATTGCAACCTGTATGGGTCATTTAAGGCCAAAGTCTAAATATTAAAATTCAAAATTTATAATGCAAGAAAATGACATTATTTCATGATTAAATCATAAATTACTTTGTTACATTTTTTTTTAACAAATAATCTTCCAAAATAAAACAATGTGTGAAAACTTGTTTCTTTTTACAAGAAAAGAAATTAATCATAGCAAATTTTTTATTTTTATTATAATCGTTTCCCTCCAAGCAAGGCAGAACTGCCAATGGTAGGCAGGGAGTTACATAGTAGAGTTATAACAATAAAAATTTCAACAATACAAGTGAAAGAAATGCCTAGAAAATTAATTCATTAGATCTTGCTTAAGGTGGCTGCAGGATTTTCTGACAATTTTTCCAGTAAATACTCTTCATGTTCTGCCGAGACTTTATTGAGCTGAAACCCACCTCTACATTTTGGTGACCAGATTCACTGCAAATAAATCCCCTTGTGGTCTTCTCATTTATCCCATAGTTCTTTGCCACTTCCTTCCAGTAACCGTCATCCATGGCAGACATCCTCACTTGTTCTTTGGCAGCAGAATCAATTTTCATGTATTCTTCCATCCTCACATCCTGCTTGGGTTTTCTCTTATAGATATTTGGAGCAGTACTATCAGATGCATCAGAATGTTCAGATGAAGAACCGACAGATGACATCTTATATTTTTACAAGTAAATATATTGTTAATACTGTGTAATATAAATTCAAAATAAACAAGGTTATAAATAAAGTTAATTTAATCATTTGACTGGGCAGAAGATTAATTTGAGAAAGCAAAAAATTAATTTAACAGGGAAAAGGTGTAGTTTCATATATTTGGGCTTTATGAAAATATTAGCTTTTAAAACAATAAAAATTGCTGATGGAGTATACAGTAATAATGGAATCAAGATTAAAAAAAATCTTTTAGACAATGTTTTTTGGTGTTTATGTTTGTTAAACTTTTCCATGAGGTTGCTGTCTGATTTCCCTCCATATGAAGTAAAAACTTTCTGAAACTTTGATGAATATGAGTTGATTTAAAATATAAATTAATTTGAAACAAATATTATAAGCTTGGAATTAAAACTAAAATTAAAGCTTCAAGATTTGATAATTCTGAGATAAGGTGTTCTAATTCTTTACATTGTACAGACTATTGTTCTCATCTTTATAGCCATATTCACATTTTGGCCACTGTATGCTCTGAACTTCTTCAGATGATTGGAATTTTGAACTGAACACTTTATTTCGTTCACTGGGGTAGATTGTTCTAGTTCAAAATTCTAAATCACTCGATGAAGGTTGGAGCACACAACAGCCAAAATATCATGAGTATATGGCAATAAAGGTGAGAACAGCAGCCTGAACGTAAATAGTGTTCAAAAAAGATTTTAAAAAAAAAATGCATTTTAAACTTAAATACAGCTTTTATTTTTGGGAGGTACCTATTTAAATATGATTCTATGTATTATTTTTAGCAATACCCTGTCTCTTCAGGATGTGGGCTATCATACCCTTTACTCTACAAATTCATTCTTGTTTTAGATCTGTGAATTGCTATAACTTCTTGGGAACGAGAATGAAGTGGTTTCTCAGTACTTTTCCACTGTTTTGAATTTAGAGTAGTTGCCAACAAAAGATAGAGACCCCATGGCAAAAAAAAAAATCCAGAGCTGTGCTGGAATATGCATTTTTAAATGTATTTAAATTCAAGGATTTGCGTCACAACAAAATTTGAAAACTAAAAAACATCCCACCTACATGACTGGCAACCATTTATCATTCCAAAGATGAAAAATATCACACTGACATTTTGGTCCCCCTTGAGTTTTCCTTTCTTTTATCTTTGATGATGACTGAAGCCAGTCCATTTTCAAAGTATGAATGACCAGACATGACATTATCAGAAAATAAGATCAATGACTATAGTAAATATAAAGTCAACACTCCTAAAGTTAGATTATGGAGAATATTTTCAACATTTGTAAGATTACTGAGTACTTCAAAATTATATAAAGAAAGCATTTACCAATCATTTTCCACAAAGATGAAAGAACTTAATGGGAACTAACATGAACTGTCGAGAATAACACCAAAATACGGAAACTAATCTGCCAAGAATAAAATTGTTTAGTTTTATTGGAGATTCTTTCTATATGCAACAAGACTACTGGTTTACAAAAGATTTCTTACAATAAAACCCCATGTTTTGCCTGGATAAAAAAAAAAATTATTTCTACTATATCCAAGCTATTGTGCCAAACACAAAACCTTAGATAATAGAAAGACATTAATAGGCATAACCACTGCATAAAATTTTAAAAAGAAAAACATTTATGTAAAGTTTACAAATAAAAAAAAATTCTTTTGAGTGCCTCTTTAGCAGGATAACAATTTATAATGAAAGAACCACTAGTGAAAAATGAGAAAAAAAACATAACTTTGGAGAAGAAAAGGATTTTTTTAAAGTAATGAAAAGTAAAAAATAATAAGGTAAAAAAAAAAAAAAAAAAAAAAAAGGTGCAACCATGTTTGATAGAAAAAAAAAAAAGGACCTATATACAAATTGCAAGGCATCTATGGGACACAGTAATTTTTGTTTGTAAAAAAAGTTCCTTTTTACAGTTAACTTCTGAAAAAAATTCTCTGGAATCCTTTCATTTTAAGAGAGATACTCCCACTTTTTAGTGATAATTCATGATATCTAATTTGTAAAATGAATTTTGAGAAATGAAAGTTTATTTTGAAAATTTACATATTTATTGCTGTGTACAGGGACTTTATCTGTTAAGGAAATGGGCGAATGATCTTTTTAATATAATTTTTAAGTACTCATTAATCAAACATTGAAAATATTCTCCATAATTTAGTTTTAGGATTATTGACGTTTAAAAATCTTAGAATGCGATGATTTGTATTAAGCTTTTCAATTTTTGCTTAGTAAATACTAGCTGTATAGCCTAGTGTTGCTCGGGGTTTTTTAGTGGTTCTGTTGAAATGGTAAGGTTAAGTTCTTATTCAAAAAGTTCTATAGGGTTGCTGTGATGCATAAGTTAAAAAAATGCAAAGTAAGTCTTGGTTTTTGTTGTATTTGTAAAATGGGATTCATGCTTGGCCAATTTTGCCAATAAACAGGAATGATGTATGTACAATTGGAAGAATGTGGGTGAACGTTATGAGAGCCTGTTATGTGATGACGTGACGCAGAAGTGTATGCATTGTTCCTGCAATGTCAGAGGGGTTGGCACCTTGTAGAAGACGTGAAATTGTTATGGCATATGATAAGGTAGAAGTTCCAAAAAAGACTCGATTTTTGTTGAAATACAACTAAGTGTTTTGAAGAAATAAATGATCGCAAACAGCAAGATTTTCCATTAATTTTTGCTGCACCCTGTGTGTCAAGTGAAATTTTTGTTTGCATATCAAGGCATCAGACCTTGATCTACCAGTAACTTGATTTTGGTTGAGTTTGGGTGAAGCGTCTTGGAGAAATGTAAAAAGTGCACAAAAGACCACCCGAAATTATGTTTATCATTGATTTTTGATGAACCGTGTACATTAATCTACAAGGTACCCAATATTGGTTAAATTCACATAAGGCGTCTTCGAGGAGAAGAGTTCACAAATTCTAAACATTTCAGTGATTTCTGCTGTACCCTGTAAATATAGACGAAATTTTTTTACATATATCAAAGATTCCTGTCATGATTGACAAGTGACCCAATTTTGGTTGAAATAGGACCAAGGGTTTTAGAAGAGTAGAATTTGTTAGAATGGAGGCGCACAGAGACATATAGTCTTCACTTAATGAACTAATGCAAACAAAGTTTTAAAAACTTTTCTAAAGATTTTTGAAACAATTTAAAAAAGAAAAAAATGAAAACAATTCTTGTTAAAATTCCTTATTCATCACAACATTTTTTCTTCAAACAAGGTCCTTAATATATATTATTCATAAAAACGGTTAAAAGCTTACCTAATAAAAATGTCATAGTTTTATTGCATTTTATTTTACTATTCAGAGACTTTCAGGAAAGTAGCAACTGTTTGAATTAAAAAAATGAATGATTTACATTCTCCAAGCAGTCTTGCATTTAACTTATAAAACTAAGTTTATGGACAGAATTTAATTTCTAGAAAATACATGAAATTGACTTGATTTTTTTTTTATCAGGATTTTATAAAAATAATAATTTCATAAATGAATTAATTCATGTCTGAGTAAGTCCTGAAAGTTTCATTAAAATTTGCCAATTATTTGATTTTTGTAAGAATTTACAACTTAATGTGCTTTTCACCAGAAACAAAGTCACTAAAATTTCCATAATTCTGGTCCCACACTGATTTTAACCAAAATTTTGGATACGTTAGAATGAATTAATAAATATAAAAAAATAATTAAAATATTATTGGGGTAGAACCCCTCTATAATGGACTGTTCCATTCATTATAAATACTGGCTAGGTTCTGTATGTGCAGGAATATATAGACTATTTGTCACAGCTGAGAAGTTTCCACTCAGACTTGCCCTTCTGTACTCTTGTTTTTCAATATATCTTGTTACAAGTCCTGTGTTTGTGACTTTCTTTCCTACTAACTTCATCAACACAACAAATATGCTTTTGCCTTTTCTCTTCATAATAACATTTTGATAAAACTTTGTTTTTATTAAGTTTGGGATCTTTTTTTATCATGCTATGCCGATTTTTTAGCAAAAACATGGGGGTACCTATTTTAGAGGTGTCCAACATCATGAGAATTCTCATAGGAATTCCAATCTCTCTGTGATTGGCAGGTAACAGATCCTTCTTGGTGTTCACTTGATGTCAATGCCTTCTTTCATGTTGACCTGCTTTCTTTCCTTGCAATCAAAGGTCCTTGCTGTCAAAAAATCTTCTCACCTCTACCGACATGAGCTCTATTTATACAGAAAATTTAAGCTCACTGTCCCACTACTTGGGCTTGATACTGCCACTCTCATTGGTTAATATGAATGAAAAAATAATTTCCATAAACTGGAAATGGTTCCTTTAAATTTTAGCGGGTTTTAACAGCTGAGCCAAAATAGATATGTATTTGAAACAAACTTCATACAAAGAATTTGGCCCACACTTCTCTCAAAAGAACAGGCATTAAAAAAAAAAAACAACAACTTAGACAATTATACATTTAAACTAGAGTAATGCATTGAAAATAGGTACCTCCATTTATTTTTATATCAAAGTTTTAAAGTGAATTTTAATAAATGAAAAAGCTTTCTTGAAGTTTTTATTTTAGCTTTAACTGAAAGTAAGATATTCTGGTGTATTTCAAATAGAAATTATATTGATTGGATTTTTTTTTTTTTAAGAGTTTTCAAAAGTTATTTTTTGTCCATTTTTTTGACAGGTTTGTAAAAAAAAAAAAAAAAAAAAAATCTAATTCTTAGCTTTAAAAAAAGTTGCAAAACTAAAATATACATCTGTGACATGTTAAATTTGGAAAATTAAATTTAAAGTTAATTAGATTTGAAATTAGTATTACTTTCTTCTATCATGAAATTTAGGATAAAAGTATTTCTTAATCACAGACATTTTTCTGACGCTTTAAGTGATTGATGACAGCCAGATATATTGACAAGAATTGACAAATTTATGAAACCTAAATGAGCATTTCTTAAGGGAAACAACATTTGAAACACTTGATCTTTTAATTGTATGCCACTCAAGAAATTCCATACTAAATAAACGATTTTTATACAAAAAAAAATCTTGGTGCATGAAGATTTGTAAATATAGCCTTTACTTAATAACCGAATACACACAGTGACTGAAAAATTTTTAAATGACTTTCGAAACTTTATAAATTATTATAATTAAGAAAAAAAAAAATGAAAACAATTCTTGTAAAAATTCATTACTAAATTGAAAAAGTGAATTTTTTTTTCAGACTATGATATCCTTAATATATATTATTTATAAAAGCAATTAAAAGTTTATCTAAATAAAAAAAAATGGCATAGTTTTATTGCATTTTTTATTTCACTATTTGGAGCAGATTTTCGGACTAGTCAAAACTGAAAAAACAAAAAAAAAAAATGATTTATATTTCCCATATAGTATTTTTTTAACCAATAAAACAAAGTTTGCAGGCAGCAGTCAATTTCTAGAAATTTCAGAAAATTGGGGGGGGGGGGGGTAACATATGCAAAAAAAAATAAAAAATAAAAAAGTTACTAAGATTTTATAAAAATATTGATTTCAAAAATAATTTCATTCCTTTGTGAAAAAGTCCTGAAAGTTCCCTTAGAATTTCAAAAAAATTAATGTGTTTTTCACAACAGAAAAAAAAAAGCAACAAAAGAGTTTTTTTTTTGTTTGGTACCACCACTACTAATTCATAAAAAAAAAATTAAAAAAAAAAACTTATTAAGTTCAGTGCTATTTTTTTTTTCGTCAAAATGTTCAAAAGATTGAAGTACTCTTAAATTATTTTTTTTTAAATTTCTCATCCTTTCTAACACGTTCGAAATTTTAGTAAATTTTTTTTTTTTGTCAGCGGGTAACCAATTGTTAACAAAGTTTTACAATGGATAACGTTACAACGTAATATTACCACTTAATTCGGAAATTCTTGCAAAAATCAAATAATTGTCGGATTTTAATGAAAGTTTCAGTACTTAAAAAGACTTACAACAAATGAATGAAATTATTTTTGAAATCATTATAAAACCTTGGTACTTAAATTAAAAGATATATATTTTTTAACACCTATTAAACTCCTCTACGTAAATTAAATTTCGTATCGAAAATTTATTTTATTAGTTAACGCTGGACTCATTGGGTGGGGAATGTAAAATCATAATCGATAACAATATTATCCACAGAAAACTCTAGTAAAAATTTGGTCACCAGCTGACGAAAAAAATATTTTTAAACCAAAATTTCGAACGTGTTACAAAAAGATTAAAAATGAAAAATAATACTTTAATCTTTCTTTAGTCCTAATAAGACATTTTTGTTGACAATAAAAACTTTGTTTTTTAAGTTTGGGACCTCATGATGCTGTTTTTGCAGCGAACGAGTGGAGATACACAAGAAAAAAATTAAAAAAATATATTAAAAAATGAATTTTTTATCGTTCATTTTGCATTTTTTGTTTTTTTTTGTTTATACAAACTTGCTTTTCTTTTGTTTTGTGCTATTATAAAATTAATTTTAAATTCATCTCAATGAAAAATTAAGGACTTGTTGAAATTGTATCATTTATCTCAGTTTTAGTGACATTTATGTCGTGTGAAAACAACTGTAAAAACGAGAAAAAAATCCAGCCTCAAAGCTTAAAAGTTTGAAAACTGAAAAGTAAACATTTTACAGTATGAAAAGTTTGAAAACTGAAAAGTAAACATTTTTTTACTACGCGTTAAAGATTGTTTTAAAGTAACTTAGCAATCATTAACGCGAATTTTCTTTTTATTTTCTCTTAAAAATTAAACTTTCGACTGAAAACCGATACATACTTTTAATATCTATTAGCGAATGGGTTCGAAATATACAACCAAAACTCACCAAACTTGTAATAAAACCTAGTTGAAGCAAACGTCCTACAAAACAGCGAACATTTAAGCACATTCACACAGGAGGCTGCCATATTTTTTCACAATAACACAAGGATAATCTTATTTTTCAATGTCATAAGAGGTCGCTATTCCAAGGGGGACAACTCTTGTAATTCAAGACAGATATGCGAATCCTGCTGAGGAGAAAATTAATAATTGCTTTCAAATTTTGAAACATTAAACAAATTTATTTACTACCTAATTTATTTCCTAGAATAAATCATACATTTGACCACTTACTTTTTCTCCACATTATTTAATATAAATTACTGCATTAAACTCATTATTATTTAAAATGCTTAAATTTAAAAAAATTAGGGGTTAATTTTTCTATCAAATTATTTGAAAGTAAGTAACTCCAAAAGAAGATTCGTTAAAAAATGAGCATACATTATCGCCTTAGACCTTCTCTAAAAAGTCCCGAAAAACACATTTTAAATATTTTAAATGCCTTTTTTAAACGTAAATTTCAGATCTATTTAAAACATAATGGTTTAAAAAGCTAATCCGAACGAAAAGAAAAATAATTTTATGCATGAATAAACTTTTACGGCATTTTAAAACATTGGTTATTGAATCGTTGGTACATCTTTTCATCATTCAAAACTCATTGTGCCGCCATTGTATACGAAAAATTAAACAACAAAATTTAAAATTCTCTTTAAAAACCAATATATGTTTTAGAGATGTATTTCGAAATCTGTTAGTGAATTTAAGGATTAACTGGATTTTTAAAAGTAATGCTTACATTTTACTTAAAAAAGAATGGAAATAAAGTCATATTTACTCACGCTAGCTTTTGAGGTCAAAGGAAATTAGAAAGAATTAATTCTACCCCTGTTCTAAAACGCGCAAAAAAATTAAAAATAAAACCAAAAGAATACTTAAGACCACCAGTGCTATTATCAAGAAATAGTTATTTATAATTAAAACTAAATTTTCTTTAACCTTAACTTTAAAAATATCATTTTTTAATTCTATACACTTTTATTAAACTTAATGACAATTTTATTTTTGTACTGACTGAATGGGAGATATGAAATTAGGCTAAAACTCTTCTTCTGATATTGAATAAAGTAGCAAGATATCGGAATTATTTCCATTTTGTACATCCACATAACAAATAATCCAACAGTTGCTAAAAGGGAAAAATATTGAAAGAGAATCTCAGTGACCTCGAACTTTACGCTTTTTAATTCTCCAAACGTGTCTTTATTTAATAAATCAAATTCTTTAAACGAACAGCAGCTGGGTTAATTTAAAAATTGCAATGAAAAATTACAAGCCATTTAAAAATATATCAAGTTTTTGCTTTTTACTTGTTGAATCTGAAAGAAAAGAACCTGTTTTACGATTTCTGTTAATTACCCCCCCCCCCAAAAAAAAAAGAATTTATATTGTTCGGACTATTGTCCTCATCTTTATTGCCATTTTACGACTTTTCGGCCGTTGTACGCTCCGGCCTTCTTCAGGTGTTAGGAATTTCGAAACGTATCCTTTATTACGATCACTGGGGTATATCATTTTCATTCCATGTGCGATGTCACTTCTGGTAACCATGTTGTTATTGTCCTTTAACTTATTTGTTCACCACTTTTTTAGCTTCATTGGGTCAAGTCAATAGAACTAACCAACGTGTATATCCACTGGGACATGTGTTCTTGAAGACTAAAATTCACACCAAATTCTCCCAGAGCGAGTCCCTTTCATTAAACGCCGGTTGAGTTAACCTTTGCAATCGCTTCAGATGTGAGTGACTCGGGTATGAAGTCAACGTTCGCACTCACTAGGATCAGTCAGTCAGTTAAGTGCCACGCGTGATACACACCTGAGCGATCATGTCTCGAAAGAGACATGACTGACTGGGCAGAAGATTTCCCCGCAGTAGGTTGGCATTATTTTCTACAGTAGACTGGTTGCCAACCAAGGCTATACAATTCAGTCTGTCCTGTTATTTAGCCCATACGTGGAGGTAGAAGAGATGGATTAATACCTTTCCCAAGGGTATTTGCGCGTAAATGAATGCAATGAATTCAACTGGAGTTCGAACTCGGTTTCTTGTTCCAAGCCGATATCCACTACACCACAATGCACATAGGATCTTCTTCTTCTATGTTCCATATCCCTTCAGGACGTAGGCGATCATGGGCTTCCACGTCTGTCTATCCCTGGTGGCTCTTAGCACGCTTTCTCCTGTTGTCCCACCCAAACCCCACTCTGTCATCCACCTGCTCAGGCCTGTCAAATATACTATCCGCTGTCTTTCTTTCCTTCTGACCTGTGAGTATCAGATTATCCAAGCCTTCCTTCCTCTTCATATGTCCCAGGAACTTCTGCTGTCTTTTCCTGATGCTCAGTAGTAATTTCCTTTTCGTTTCCATCTTTTCCGAAATCTCATTATTGCTCACGTGCTCGATCCCTGATATCCGCAGCATCCTTTTGTAGAACCACAGTTCAGTTGCTTCAAGTTTTTTTCATCTCTGATGACATTGTCTAGCATTCACTGCCATATTGAAGAACTGACATCACATAGCAATCCAGTACTCTCTTCTTTGTTTCTAGCGACATTTTCATGTCTTTTAATACTGTCGGAAATTTACAGATGTAACGGGTCTCCTGATTGGCTGATTTAACCCGAACCTCGTTTTGAACTTTAGGCGGGCTTTACCAGAGGTTTTATGTTTTTTTTCATCATGGCGGAGCTGATAGCGACTTTTTGTCACTCGTTTTTTTTTTCTGAGGGTTTTGTTCTCCCCTTTTTTCAGCCAGCACGAACAGTATCGGATGTATTTGTGCCGCTCCGGATTTTTGTTGCAGCGGGGCCTAAATTGGCGCCCACTTGTCTCGCTATATCGAGACCATCTTACCAATTCTTTGTAATCTTTTAGGCTAATGCCACAACTTTGTAACAGAGAAAATCTCTTGTTACCCTTCTTACCTTAAAAAGGATACCCTATGGGCAAAGCCTTGCCTTCCTAGAGAAAAATTCTCTAAGCACTATCATCTTATACCAAGATAAGAAACTGTGAAAGAAGCTGACCCAGAAGAAAGTTCCTGTACGTCGCGGATCGCAGTTCCTTGTGTCTTTTTCATCCCACTCCTAGACGGAGGATACTATACCAAGCTAAGCAGAGAAAAGAGACTATACCAAGCTACACAGTAGCAGCAAAATTCAGCATATTTTTGCAAGACAAATAAATTGTTTTTTCTATACCAGGTATGTCTTGTTATGTTTGATAATTTCCTTTCACTGCTTAAGCGCTAAGCTATGTGAATATATTTCTCACAATACACTGCTCAGCTTCTGGAATGCACCCTTCGCCATGCAAATTCGCCTTCGGATTTCAGTGTCACACTTTCCATCTTCCGTTAGAACACTTCCTAAGTACTTAAATTTTTGTACCTGCTTGATTTTAGTACGCCTCCACCTGTAATTGGCATTTTGGGCTTCTCTGTTTCCATTCGGTTTTCTTGTAGTTTATTTGAAGTCCTTTCTTTCAACTTTCTTTATCTACACTTTTTAGTAGGTCTTGTAGTTTTCTTTCGTGTCGGCTATCAGCACTGTATCATCTGCGTATCTTATGTTGTTCAGATTTTGACCGCCGATGACGAATCCTGTCATAACTTCTAGGGTTCTCAGAATAATCTCGCTGTACAAGTTGAATAGATCCGGAGAAAAAACACATCCTTGTCTTACGCCACTTTCTATCTTTGTATATCTGCTGATTTCGTTTCTTGTCCTAATGCAGGCGGTTTGCTGCCAGTAGAGGTTCTTCATTACTCTAATGTCTTTTCCAAATATGTCGAGGTTGCTGAGCATTTCTATCAATTCTTTGTGTCGTACTTTGTCGAACGCTTTGGCATAGTCTACAAAACATAGGTATTCATTGGTTAAACCAA
Source organism: Ascarosepion bandense (assembly GCA_037127315.1). Lineage (NCBI taxonomy): Eukaryota > Metazoa > Mollusca > Cephalopoda > Sepiida > Sepiidae > Ascarosepion > Ascarosepion bandense. The sequence goes on along the minus strand of JBBBDQ010000788.1, from coordinate 1,798,517 downwards.
GGAGAGAAAATCACTCCGCCTCATGATGTGAGCTGGAAGTAATCTCATTGATTAAAGATTTGATTTTCATGGACACCCCGTGTCTATCACGCACCTCCCAAGAAAAGCCGAGAAGGCCAAAATCAGTTGAAGTCCAGTCGGTTCTCGGCTCAGAAATGTAACAACTGAGGGATTGAAGTTCCCAAAAAGAGTGGTTGCTTTCCATATAGCTCCTGACTAAAAGATGCACAAAGAGCCAAGCGCAGTTAGTGAGTTGCAGTTGGAATTGGACTTGGGACCAGTCGAGATGTAACGACTGAGGGAAAAGTGTTCCCAACCGGGAGCCACAACTGAGAAGAGTGGTCGCTTACCATAGAGTCCTGGCTGAAGATGTAAAGAAACGTAGAGAAGCCTGCCGCCGACCGACTTAAAAGAGTTACTGTCGAATAATGCGCCTCCGATCGAGTCCTGACTGAAGATGTATGGAAACAGAAACAGCCGAGAAAGAGTTAAACTTGCAGAGAGATTGATTGCGCACCGATCTAAGGTTCAAGACGAATTATCGCCACACACAAAGACCCAACTTCGGCTGTTTCCGTAAGGCTTCGGCGAAAAGCCCCGATAAGAAAAAAAACTTGAAATCTCCGATTGAGTGAACAACTATTAATCTTAGACTAAAAACTTTCGCTCCGTTGTAAGAATAGGAATTCGACAACTGTTTATTTCTGCTTTTTTTTGTTGTTTTTTTTTGTTTTTGTTTTTTGTTTTTTTGTACATAAAGACTTTTCTGCAACTTATCTAGGCGTCATCGATTTTTTTTTGTGCTTTTTTTTTATCAACATAAGTGTGCCCGTGTGTCCGGTTTGGTTTGAAATGGTAGAGAAACGGCTACCGGGGATTCAACGTGTCTTCCTTGAGATCAAAATTCACAGCGTGGACAGGAAGGAACACCGTTGTAAGAGACGACTCGAAGACCAGCTACTGTGACGAGGCCATCATGACTAGCGACCCGAGAGCGTCGTCATAATTGGTGCCATATCAACAGCATAAACCCTGACTCAGGTTCCGGACCTCATCATAATTGGTTTTTAGTTAAATATCTTTGTTTTTCTTGCGTCAGCTGTAATCAAAAATTAGCACGGGAAATCTGAGCGTCTTTTTTGCGGTGAAAAACACTGATTTGGAAATTCTTGCAAAAATCAGATAATCGCTGGATTTTAATTAAACTTTCAGGACTTATTCACAAATGAATTACTATTATTTTCAAAGCGTTTTTTTTTTATAGAAAATCTTGGTAAAAATATTTCTTTTTACATTTGTTACTTATGTTGTGATTTTATGCCATTTTAAAATAGGTATCACCAAAATAGATACTTGTTTTCGAATTGAAAGCAAAAAACGCTAGCACCATTTTAAAACATTTTCAGAAAGTCAGGGAATTAATCGATTCAAACGCTATTTTCAGTGCATATTCATGAATCACTGTTTTTATTTTTTATTTATGATTTTTTTCTGAATAGGTTATTATATACAAAAAGAAAAAAAAACTCTGTGAAAATATTTTTGGAGCTCGTTTCACCTCGTTTATCGATATCTCCTGTTTACATTTTAATTTGATAAGTGTTCTTCAATTTTCCTTTGCAGTTACATTGTAGCGGAACTCTGGATCCTGATTGGTCATCAAATCGCAAAATTCAAAATACGTCAAAGAAACGGGTTTTCCACAGCTAAAGAAAAAAATAATTCTGGGAGCCACCCCACGTGACTGAATTCAATATTTAAGGATAGACGTTGTGGTGCATTGGATATCGACTCGGAACGAGAAATCGGGGAGCCGAGTTCGAATTCCAGCCGAATTCATTGCATTCACTTACGCGCAAATACCCTTAGGAAAGGTATTAATCCGTCTATTCCTTCCAGTTATGGGTTAAATAACAGGACAGATTGGGTTCTATAGCCTTGGTCGGCAACCAGTCTACCACAGAAAGCAATGGCAACCTACTGTGGGATAATCTTCTGCCCAGTCAGTCATGTCTCTTTCGAGACATGATCGCCTAAGCGTGTATCACGTATGGCATTTAACTGACAGACTCTAACCGGTCACGGTGGTTAGTCAAGGGAGGCTGTTTGCTGACACACATCTAAAATGTAACCAACTTCAAATCAACCCGGAGATAATGTCAGGTCGCACCTTGTTCTCTTTCTCTTTTTCTTTATCATTTTCAACAATCACTACTAGAACATTTTGTACGAACTCTTGATACACTTAACTTTCTCAATGAACATTAATTTCTACGAAATCTTGTTATTCCTCTTTTTAATAAATTTCTATTTTAAAATGCAAAATGTATATTTTATTCTTCTTACGCTATTCCACACTATTCCACACATTCCATCCTGCCGACGACCAACCTTCTGATGAAAACCTTCTGATAATAATTCAGCGTAAAACTTGTAAGCTGTAAGGAGTTCGGTTAAGTCTGACACAAGGCCAAATCAACGAAAAATTAACCAGCTCTCTATAGCTTCAACATAAAGAAAACTTACTGAAGATGTTATTTCAGTAAAAAACAAAAAGACAAAAAAACAAAATGCAATATCAAGTGTGGCGATATAAAAAATTCGTCTTCAGTTTTAGCAAAAATAATTCAATCAAAAAAAAAATCTGACATTTGGTTTTTGCATAATTTAATAAAATACATTATTTTTAAAAGTGGACAGAAAAACCTATTATTTATTTTGAAAAAATTACTTGTAGTTCATCCCATTGTTGTTCTCAAAAAGAGTTTATGTTGTTAAATAAAGACACATTTGAAGAATCGAAAAATGTGAAGGTTAATTCCATTTTTGAGTTTGAATCTTTTCAAAAATAATCTAAATATTTAAAATTTTAGCAACTGTTAGATTATTTTTTTATATGAATGATCAAAAAGTAGATAATTCTGAATTACCACTTTTTAATAATTTTCCCAAGCGGAAGAGTAATATGACAATTAAATAATTATTAAATTCAAAATAAAATAAATAAATAAATAAATAAATAAATAAAAACACACATTGAGTACAATTAAATATTTTATGACATCAAATATGTACAAAAAAAAAGGATGTAAGAAACTGAAAATTATCATTTAATTAATAAAAAAAAGAAGACATATTGATTATAAGGTTAAAGAAAATTTTTATTTTATTTGTGTATACTAATGTCTTTATTACACTGCTGGCGTTCCGTATTTATTTTATTTTATTTTGAATTTTTCGAGCACTTTTTAAGTAAGGTGTATGATTATGTATTTTTGACTTTTGACTTACAGCCAAACAAGTACCGTGCGTAAATAAATCTTATTTTCATTAAGTTTTAAGTAAAAAGTAAACATTACTTTTATAAAATCGAGTTAATTCACCCTTAAATTTACTAAATGGCTTCGACATACATCTCTAAAATAAATATTGAAATTTTTTAGATATTTTAAAATTTAGTATTTACATTTTTAGTCTATAATGGCGTTTCGATGAGTGACTAGAGAACGTACTAATATTTTTACAATGTCTAAAAACTTTATTTATAGATGGAAATTAATTTTTATTTTAATTCGGATTAGATTTGGGCTATTAGCTTTCAAATAAAACCGAAATTTAAGTTCAAGGAAGGTATTTAAAAGATTTAAAAATGCCTTTTTCGGGATCTTTTATAAAATCCTTAGTGGTACTTAAAATATACTTAATGTATTTTTAGCTGAATTTTTAAATGAGGAATTATCATTATTATAAACTAGGTACCTACGCTGAATCGCTGAAAAAACAGCATAGTATGAAGAAAAATGCCTCAAAATAAATGAAAACAAAATTTTATCAGCACAATGTTAAAGTTATTATTAAGAGGATAGATCAAAGTATTTTTTAATTATTTAAAAATTTTAAAAATTCTTTCTAACACATTCGAAATTTTGAGTGACGCAATTTTTACAAGAGTTTATTATGGCAAAAGTAATATTACGCAAGTCACTTTTTTGCCAGTGAAATACACATTAATTTAGAAATTCTTGCAAAAATCAAATAATGGTCGGATTTTTTCAGGACTTATTCACAAATGACTGAAATCATTTCTGAAATAATTATTTTTAGAAAATCTTAGTAAAAGTATTTTTTTTACATATGTTACCTCTATACCATACATTAATTTCATGAAATGTCTTGAAATTCGCTAGAGTTTGCCCATATACCTAATATTAATTAAATTCAGGAGTTAGAGTCATTGGAGAATGCTAATCAACTGTTTTTTTTTTTTTCTAAATTAGCCCTTTCCAGAAAATCTGGTCCGAATTATGAAAACAACAATGCAACAAAACTATGCCATTTCTTATTTAGATAAGCTTTTAATTGATTTTATAAACAATATATATTAAGGATATTATAGTCTGAAGAGAATTTTTTTTCAATGAATAATGACTTTTTACAAGAATTATTTTCATTTTTATTATTTTTTATTATAATAATTTATAAAGTTTCAAAAATCTATTTAAATTCCCCTTCATCGTTCACCCTAGGTTGTTAAATTAATACATGAAGAATATATTTACTAATCGAAAATTGAAAAGCTTAATATACCCATAAACAAATATCTATCTATGTTCACATACATGTTCGCAAACTCACATACATATTTATGAAGACCGGATTTATACACGTATAATTAATAATAACACATATTTACTCAAATATACCAACAAATCTCACATATACTCAGAAAATTTGCATATATTTGCATACTTACACACATACATGCATATATCCCCATATACACATGTCCGTACCTATATATATATATATATATATATATATATATATGTGTTTGTGTGTGTGTGTGTGTGTGTGTGTGTGTATACAAATGTGTTTATGTGTACACCTACTCATACATACATACATATCCACATGTAACTATTGTGTTCGCATATATATATCCGAGTGAATAAGAAGCGAAGAAAAAAAATTACAACGTCCAAAACATTAATTTAAAACAGTGCTCAATATATAATATAGAGCTGTGAATATTTATTATAAATTATATTTTAGAACATGTACAATTATTTTTATATATAAAAAAAATCTACATGCTTTAAAATATAATAATAATAATAATAATAATATATATATATATATATATATATATATATATATATATATATATATTCCTCCTGTTCTTTGGATTATTATTTTTTCTTGTGTCTTAATGTAAGCTATTCAATAGTAGGTACATCAATATATATGTTGCCGTCATTTTAGTCGGCATAACGATATAAATATTTTGTTGTCATTTTTTATGCACAAGGCCACTCGTATATTTATAATTGTTACATATACATAACTCTTTAAAATACATATCTCCCTTTCAAGACTCTTTTACTTACACAAATTTCCGCATTATATACTGGCATATGGGTTAATATGCACATATGTAAACCTTTCTTGTAAGTCACTTAGACAGTCAGTTAATTTCCATCTCGCTTTCGAGACATGACTGACTAGGCAGAAGATTTTCCGGCAGTAGGTTGCTATTAATTTATGCAGCAGACAGGTTGCCATTAATTTTTGCGATATACCGGTTGCCAACCAAGGCTATAGAACCAAATCTATCCTGCTATTCAACCCATAGCTGGAGGGAGAAGAGCTGGATTAATACCTTTCCCAATGGTATTTGTGCGTAATGGAATGAAACGAATAAGAACTTGGCTTTTCGAAGTTATTTACTGAACATTAAACATCATGGGTAAGACATTTTGGGCTTTGTTGAAATATTAAATTTAAATTTTGTTGTTTTGTTTTTTAATAATAACTTGGTCATCATTTTAGTTTCTATTTAAAATTATAGTCGTTGGAGTTTTTCATTCGTTAGAATTGATCTTCAATTCGCATTTTATTCAACATAATCATCGAATCCCTGTTATATTATTCTCATCGAAACGAAGGAAAGCATCGCAATTACTTTTATCGTATCCAAAATGAACCATGAATAAGGAAAAATGACTTTTGGAAAATAGGTAGAATTAAAAACGGGGAAAAATGACGCCGACTATAAAAATAAAATCTGACTAATCAGCATAAATCAGGCATTATTTTTCTTCCAATGAAAACAAAGAAATTGGACACCAGAAAGAATAGTTTCTGGGTCCGTTTAAATGCTATGAATAGGAATTCCGAACTTTATTACTCAGCAGGCATTTTAATGTCAACATGACTATATGATAATCACAACAGTACATAATCTTTTATGGCTCATACAACAGAACATTTTATGCTTGGATAATCTTGATAAACTTTAAAAGTGGCGGCCATTAAGTTTAGCAGTAACAATTTTCTTATGGTTCACATTTTATGCAAATGTTATAATTAAATCATATATAATATAACATTTAAATGTTAATGAAATTTGTAATTTTTCTTTTTGAGTTTTGTTATTAAATTAGATTTTAACATTAACTGATAATATCTGATCGAATTGTTTCCACAAACTAGCAGTGATTCATATGTAGCGAAATACTCCTGTTAAAAATCAACCTGTAAGCTAATTTTGTGACAACCTTCAATTATTTATTACTTATGTAGTTTTAAATAAGTATTTTGGATGATTTCTGTCACATTTATAATATTGCTAATTATGAAAAGTGTAACAATTAAAATCATGGTTAATCACAGTTTATATGGTTGGTAGTTATTTAAAAAAACATAGATAAAGTAGAATTTCTAATTTTTATTATTTTACATACACGCATGAAATCTTGTTTATATAACGAAATAGATATTTATTTATGTCTACATTGCCTTGTTTATTCTTTTTGTTTAGTAATTTAATTCGATCTTTTTAAGCTTTTTGTCATTTTTATTTTAAGCATAGTTTGCAGTTTTCACTATTAATATAGCATGATAATGTTCGGTTTACTATTTTCCATTTAGTGTTAGTTGAGGTATTTTGTTTTTGTTCTCATATATACTTTGACAGTGCAGAATTATTGGCATATTTTTATTATGAATGAATATTTTATGATGAGAATATCTTTCTTTTAAAGTTTATTTTGTTCTTCCGATATATTTTTCTCTTGCATTAGTATATTTTAACGTAGCTTTATGCATAATATTGCAGATTAAGCATTTTTTCAAGTGGGTACTTTTTATTTCTTCACTTACAGAAATGGTATTATTGTTGTTATTACTACTATTGCCATTATTCCTATTATTACTGTGTATATTGTTAATTTTAATTATTTTTGTTTTATTTATTTATTTATTTATTATATTTACTTTGCTTTTCATTCACATGTAACTAATGTTGATATTATTTTTATTAAATTTAGATAATTCAATATGGGAAATGTTCATACATTTATTTGAAGAATATTTTGTTTATTCTTCGTTTTATTTCATTGTTATAAGGTGGCTTAAACTAAATTATATTTCACTTTCGACTGATTTTGTTTGTATTTGATTAGATCCTCCTGCTTATGGATACAGGTATTTGTTGGAAAGTATCGCTAGTGGCTGGAATATTTATTAATATAGATTGGGGTTTTGTTTTATCTTCTGTACGGTTTATAAGCGCCATTATTTAAATTAAGTCATAGCCAAGGAGTGTAGTTCTTTATGGTTAGCTTTTATAGCAACTGGAAATCTTGGTTTTAATTTCTGTTATTAAGTTTTTAGGTTTTCCCTATTAATTTGCTTGTACAATTTCGCAAGATTTATAGTTCATTATCCCTGTATAATATGATGCTTTTTTTGTCAATTGTTGTGACTTGTTTATTAATTATGTCAATTCCAACGTATTGCCAAAACTGTACCCATGGTTATATCAATATTTTTATTTTGGTATAATATTGATTTTCTACAATGTTTTACTATTGTTATTTAACCTTCAGAAATATTTTTATAGCATTTGTTTAAGTATAGTGGCTTATTTTAAGTGTTCTTATTGATTGAGAGATAGAAATCTTTTTATATCAAATCGTATAAATGTACAGATTTCTTATAATTTTATTGTTAAACAAATTAATCTATGTTTTTGTGTTTGCCCACTTTAATAAATTTCTTAATTTTAAATACATTTTTCTAATCTATGTTTGCTTACTTTTTATAAATTATTTTGCGGGTAGGTTTATTTGAAAAATTGCGTTTATTTTCTTTTAGTTTAACGACACTTTATTTTTGCTGCGCGTTTAATTGTTTATCTTTAGGTTAATTGAGAAACATGAGAAATAGAACAATATGCCTAATTTATGTGAAGGAACATATGAACAATTAAATAGATACATTTAATTTTTGTAACAAGTATTTACAGCGGCTAACGTAAATGGTTTCTACGTTTAACTGAAAAAAAAAAGCTTTACCTGTGAAACATAAACGAAAATACATTCAGAAAATATTTCTAAAAAACGTTTAATATACAAGCATGTTTTTCATATAGTACATTTAAAAACATATCAAATTGCTATAATCAGTAAATTAATTAAACATTATTTTATTTCCCCCCAGCGAAATCATACTTCTTCCTTTTATACGATCTCTTTTAACATCTGTCAATATTTCTGAGATGTGGTATTGCTACTATTTACACTATTTATATTTTTCGGACTGTTATCCTCATCTTTATTGCCATATTCACCACGTTTCGGCCGTTGTAGGCTCCGGCCATATTCAGGTGATATGCGTGGAATTAGAACAGTCTACCTCGACAAAATAAAAGGCTCGGTTCGGAATTCTAATGTATAACATTTGAAGAAGGCCGGAGCGTACAACAGCCGAAACTTCGTGAATATGGCAATAAAGATGTGGATAACAGTCAAAACAATGCAGATAGCGTAAATACTATCTTTTTTCTACCATTATTTTGTTTTTATTTGTGACTCGTTCGTAACTATTGACTGGTGTTCATAAAACGACAGATGTCATGAGAATGCAATCATTTTTATCATTGAAGGTTGAAACGACGCGTCACAACGCAGGTTCAGTGATCCAGGGGAATGATGTATAGCGCAACAGAGCCTGATAGAGACCATCTCTCTTCAGGCTGGTTATGAGCTTTCTTTCTTCTCGTTTGGTTGACCCCATCAAGTAAAAAGAGTTAAATTAATTCTACCATCTAGGCTCTATTTCTCTTGTAATTGTAAGAAGATGGATTCATTCATTTTTAAAGGAATTTTAATTGAATGGATGAAGCAAAATAAAGGAAATGAAGCAAAATCGAGCGGGAATTATTTAATCTTCAGAAATATTTATATAGTGCTTGTTTAAGAATAAGAATTGAACTCAGTATATCATATTCATTTTTCGCACTGTTAACCGTTACACCATCCTTTATCGCCATCATCATTATCATCACCATCTAAGTCACCACCATGTCTGAAGCTTCATTTCGATTGTGGGATGGTGATAATAATATTTGTCTATATTTCTGAGTATCTACACTATTTACGTTATTCGGACTATTGTATGACATTTCAGCCGTTGTACGCTCCATCCTTCTTCAGGTGCTAGAAATTTCGAACCAAACTCTTTATTACAATCACTGAGGGTATATCATTCTCATTCCTTGTGCGAAGCCGCTTTTGGTAGTCATGAGATATCTTCCTCTAACTCGACTCTTTAAGTTACTTGTTCACCACTTGTAGCCTGGTATTGAGCTTAGGAAGCCACTGTTATGAAGGTAGATTAAAGTGTATTCTCTCTTTTGCGTGGAAATGAAACAGCAGTGAGAAAACGACTGCAACTACTGCTATTACTATTACACGCGAGTTACATTGTTCCGAACTTGGGTACGACATCTTAAGTCCCTCACTTAACTTTAAACCTATTTTTTACATGTTTTTTATTTTATTCTCTGTACGAGTGTACTCCTGAAGACGCTGACTCGATATTATAATAGCATATATATATATATATATATATATATATATATATATATATATATATACTCTCTAAAGCGAGCCAGCGTCTATTAGGGATGCAATAATTTGGCAGCGTCGGCTCATTTCTTTCTCTTTATTACCAGTTATTAAACTCTGCTACAAATTATGAAAGCTCTTGCCGCATGTTTGCTCCTTAACAGTGCCTTGTTATTTGATTGCTTTGCAATAATTATGTCGTCAAGTTGTGAAGAATATATAATATATACTTTCTATGACAATAAAGACTGTTTCATATATATATATATATATATATATATATATATATATATATATCCCACTGGTCAAGCTCGGTAGGAGTGGATTATTTTTTCTCGCCTGAATCCATCTCACACGAATACAAATCAACAATCCACCCATGCATCAAATACTGCTGTCATGTCTGGTCGGGCACTCCTGTTATTCATCTCGGGGTTCTTGTCAGGATCCAGAGCAGAATCTGCAATATAATCGATATCGACCTGGAAGCTCGACCCCAGTCACCTTTTCACCGACGGGATGTGGCTTCCCACTGTCTCTTCAAATATTTGCACGGCTTCTACTCCTGCGAGCTTAGCTCTTGGTGCCCCCTCTACATGAATTTACTCGAGCAACCAGACTGGCAACAGTATATATTCAAAACAACCAAATGCAGCCGTCACTTCTACTCTTATAGCTTCTTTTCTCGCACTTCTCTTCTGTGGAACTCTCTTCCGTATACTTGCTTCCCTGATAGCTTCAAGCTCCAAGAGTTTAAACGCAATGTCAATTCCCATTTCTTATCCTCCTGACTCCAATGCTTCTCTTATCCTTTTCCCAACACTCCCTGTATCTTGTTATTCTTCTTTTCTACTCTACTCTCACACAACTCTCTTCGCACCAGTATTCTCATTCTTCTCTTACATATTCTCTGACACCTCCTGCCATCAGTTCCTCTTTCTCTTTCCTGTCCTCTTATGTAACCTTTCACTCTGCTCTTATGTAACCCCATGCTCATCAGGGGGTTACATAAGAGCAGAGGTTACATAAGAACTTGGGGTTAAACGATTATAAAAATTGACTTAATGTAAGATACTCAATAGTAGGTACATCAATATATATGTTGCCGTTACTTTAGACAGCATGTCGATAAAAATATTTTGCCGTCATTTTTGACGGCACGGACCCACTCGTATACAAATAAATGCACAACGATTTTTTTTTTATTATAATTGAGAGGATATTTCTTTCCTTTCTCTATTCACACGTTGCATTTATTTGAGACTGGCGAGAGACTATACAAAAATAGTGAGAAGGCAAATCAGTTTCCATTTATACTGCGTTTACACACTCAGAGACGGTTGCGTAAAAAGCCATATAAACATTTCAGCATAATCACACACACGCACGCAAATGATTTTGATAAAGAAATATCAACGCGAATAGTTACCCATGTGTCCATTAACACAGATATAAGACCCTAGTCAGACACGCATCAGTTAGTTAACATATATGTGTCATCAATATGTCCACCCTTCCCAGTACGAATTCTGTTTCTTTTTTTTTTAACGCGGATATTCTTCTATTTTTAAGACAAAGTGTCTCTTCATTGTTGTGAGACGATCTTTTGCCATAAAAAATATTTTCTGTATCTTTTATATCGTTTTTTCTATGTTGACTTCCTCCATAAACAGTAGAAAGCGTATTGAATGATATAAATAAAAAAAAGGTGAGAGGAAGTTCGAGAGAGAAAAGAAGGGATGGCTGAAAGCAGGAAGAAAAGAAAAGAGGGAAAGGAATTTGAGAAGAAAAAGAAGAAGAAGAAGGAAAACGCATAGAAATATAATTTAGAAAAGAAAAGAAAAATGTTTCGGAAGAAAGTAAAATGAAGAATTAGAAAAATGAGTAAATTGAAGAACGATAAAAGAAAGAAACTAGTAAAAGAAAGAGGAAAAAGAAGAATAGAAAAAATAAAAGCAAAAAGGGAAGAAATAAGAAAAATGTTAGAAAGGGAAATATAAAAAAGAAAAGAGGGATAAGCATTTGTAGTATTGATGTGTGAGTAAAGAAAAAAGAAAAGAAAAATTGAAGTAAACGTGATGAAAAGGACAAAGAGAAAATAAAAGTAGGGAAAAATGAAAGACAATAATGAGAGAAGCGAAAAAAGAAAAGAGATAAACATGAAATAAGGAAGGAGAAAAGAAGAAAACACAAAGTAAAAAAAACAAAAAAAAAAAAACAAGGAAAGACAAGAATAATGATGAAGGAAAAGATGAAAGTACTTTCTACCAGAATGAAATCAAATAAAAAAAGAAGTGAAAAAGAAATTAAAAACAAAGCAAAAATAATATGGCCGACAATGAAAAAGTTAAAGAAAATGTCGAATTAGGTATAACAGAAAGATATTAGGGACAAGATGGTTATATCTTGTAGACACCCTCCCTCTGCTTCGGGGTTTCTTCTTTTTTCTCTTGACTATTTAATGATTAATTTCTCACTGTCTTTGCCAATTCTACCTTGATAGCGTCTTAATTACACTTTTTGATCGCTTCGAACCCGTCGGGTGGGAAACGTATTGGGATATTTTTCGTTATTGTTCTTATGCGTTATTTTCGTGGCATACATATTCTTTTACAGTCATCACTGGAGAGCTTTCATATTTTTTTGTTATTCTTATAAAAACAGAAACGGCAGTGATAAAATATAAGTGAAATGTAGATGAGTATCGTAACTAAGAAGTTTATGTCACGATAATATCAAGAACAATGAGAAAGAGGATAAAAATTACTACTATTAATAATAATAATTATAATCAAACGACAACTATGAAGATGAAGGAGATGTATTAAAGTGGCAACCCCGAAAAGGAAAATCATTAACTTTACGATCCTCGCCATTATGATTCAAAAGGAAGCGAATAGTGGATAACGGGAATAAGTATTCAAGTCATGATCGGCTATCTACTTCTCCACCAGAGCTACATAATCTTCCTACTCATTTTGTTGTTGTCTAATATGATGTGCAAATAGTGTAATGAATCTTCTTTTATGTGCCGTGTTTCTTTAGGACGTGGGCAGTTATGACTCTTCACGATTTCCTGTCCCTTGTAGCACTTAGCAAATTTAGTCTTTCTGCAATCTTTTTTAAATCCTATTCTGGCAAGATTTTGCACAAGCTCGTTAAATCGGTCATGTGCTGTTTTTCCTCTGTCCCTTTTACCGTCAGTATGCCATGCGAGTGTCAAATTTTCTAATTCCTCTTTCCTCGTTATGTACATTTAAAATTTTAACTGTTTCTTTCTGATGTATAAGTGTCCTTTTTATTTTCATTTTTTTAAACTTCGGTCCATGGTATTCTTAGCATTTTTCTATAAACCACATTTCGGTTGCTACAAGTTCTTCTTCATCTTTGGGGAGATCGTCCAGCTTTCACTGATACTACATGACAGTAGGGTAGTTTTTTCTTTGTTTCTTTATAAATTTTCCTGTTTCTTAATATTTTGCTTAGCTTTTGGAAGGCAACTTTCGTTATCCTAATACACTTCGGATTTCGGTGCCACATTTTTCGTTCTGTTAAAACATTTTCCAGATATTTAAATTTTTGTACTTCCTTAATTTCGGTGTCTGCAATTTGTAAATCGCCTGTTGGACTGTTCCTTTTGTTGATAAGCATACATTCACTTTTCTCACAATTAGTCTTTAATCCTTTTTTTTTCTTTCCTTCATTAAGTTTTGTAGGAGGTCCTGTAGTTTCCTTTCTGTATCTGCATAAGCAAAGTGTAATCTGCATATTTAATGTCGTTAAGATTGTGTGTCACGATTAATGAATCATTGTAGGATTTATAACTCTCTCAGGATTACGTCACTGAATAGGGCGAATAAATCTGGAGAGAAGACGCATCTTTGTCTTATGCCCCTTTTCAATCTTTGTATATTTACTAGTGTAAGGATTAGCAGATCAGAATGAGAAGTCGGTGAGTCAAATTCGTTAGATTCCCTTTCACACAAATACTCTGGAAAAAGTATGTATTTATCTTTTCTCTCCTTAGTAATGGGTTGAATAGCAGGGTAGACTAGACTTTCTCGTCTTGCGTGGTAAGCAGTCTAGAATGAGAAAATTCATTAAATTCCATTTCACACAAATACTCTGGAAAAAAGTATGATTCTGTCTTTTTTCCCTTTAGTAATGCTTTAAATAACAGAGTAGAATAGGCTCTCTCGCCTTGTGTGGTAACCAGTCTAAATTGGGAAATCGGCGATTTAAATTCGTTAGACTCACTTTCAGACAATTAAAAAAATAATCATTTCACTCCAAGCAAGGCAGTACTGCCACTGGTGCGCAGGGGTTACATAAGAGATGAGTAATGAGAAAGAGGAACAACTTACAGGATGTGTCAGAGAACGGATATGAGAAGGATAAGAACACTGATGTGAAGAGGGCTGCATGAGAGTAGAGTGGAAAGGAGAAAAAAACGTGATACAAGGGTTGTCAGGGAAAGGATGCGTATTAAGGCGATAAGGGACGACAATTGACATTGCCTTTAAATTCTTGGAGATTGTAGCTGTCAGTAAAGCAAGTAAGCATAAGAGAATTCCACAGGCGGGACGTGCGAGAAAAGAAGCTATTAGAATACAAGTTGCAGTTACATTTGATCGGTTTCACTGTAAAAGAGTGGGACCTAGTCGCTAGTCTAGTAGCTCGAATAAATTCATGCAGGAGGGGCACCAGAGTGCTAAGCTAATTGGAGTAGAAACCGTGAAAGTATTTGTAGAAGAGACAGAGGGAAACTACAAGAAACCCCGATATTATTTAACTGTTGATCAGAGCAGCCTCTCAAGACGTTACGCAAGAGTTTGGTCTCCTAACTACAAGTCGGAAGCAGCAACCAGGAAACTGCCAACCCGGTACCTTCAAAATGAAGAGACGTTACCACCATCCACACACATTGCAAAAAGCTTACAAAATCACTACTATTAAGAGCTGAGGAGAGGAAAGAAACCGGAAACCCCTTCCTAAACAGGAAACAAGAGATGAGTCTTTACTCTTGTTCAAAAGAAGATAGAGGAATATGAACCGGGCGGTAATACACTGGAAAGAGTATTAATCTAATTTATTTCCATTAAGTAATGTGTTGATAGCAGGGTAGACTAATCTCTCACGCCTTGTGCGGCAACCAGTCTAGAATGGGAAATCTGCGAGTCAAATTGGTTAGATTTACTGTGAAAAATATTTTGGAAAAAAGTACGAATCTATCTTTTTACCACGTAGTAATGGGTTAAATAGCAGGGTAAACTAAGCTCTCCTGTCTAGTGTAGCCATCAGTCTAGAATTGAAAATCATTGTGTCAAATTTGTTAGATTCACTTTCACACAAATACACCGGAAAAAAGTATCACATTTAACTTTTCCCCCCTTAGTAATGGGTTAAATAGCAGGGTAAACTAGGCTCTCCTGTCTAGTGTAGTCATCAGTCTAGAATGGAAAATTGTCGAGTCAAATATGTTAGATTCACTTTCACGCAAATATACTAGAAAAAAGTATCAAATCTATCGTTTCTCCCCTTAGTAATAGGTTAAATAGCAGAGTAGAATAGGCACTTCCGCCTTGCGTGGTAACCTTTCTAGAAGTACGACCCCGAATTTAAAATCATATGTGGCCCTGGCGAAGCACATACTATACAGCTCATGGAGTTCACAGTGGCTGTGTGTTCTCGACTGCGGTCGATGAGGTAGGAAGAAAAATATTTATTTATGTGGAACTCGTTAATAATTTTGTAGCCATTCATTTTCTATTGGTAAATAAGATAATGTTTTTGGACACTGAATTTAATACGCGCATAAACTGTTTTTTTTAAAAAATCTTTTTAATCATTCACTCCAAGCAAAGCAATAAAATCACGGCCCGATTTACTTTCCAAAATCTGAACAAAAATTGAGTCTTTTACTTCTGCTATATATCCAGAGATTCTTAATAAAATCAAAAGGAGAATTTCCACTGTTATTCGTCCTGACCTAGTATCTCGGCTTTATTCGCTTTCCCACCGCTGTAACGTAGCTTCCTTGTGTCTTTTTTTATAAATATTTTCATGGTAATTGTACTTTCTTCTATGCTACTCTGACTTTACGAATTCAAAAGCAGTACTAGATTGGCAGCTAGGTCTCATCGTTTTTCAGTTGAAACTGTTAGATGTAACCATAAATTTTATGCTAACAGTTTCTTCTCACGCACTTGTCGTTTGTGAAATTCTCTTCTTGCTTTTTACTTTCTAGTCAACTTTGATCTACAAAAAATTTAAATGCAATGTCAATCGTTGTCTCCTGTCTATTTAATTTATTTCCTTTTATTGTCCTCTCTCCTTAATAAGGATTTTTTTTCTCAGATTCATCACTAACTCTCTGCGTGTTAGTGCTTTATCGTCTTGCTTGGAGTGGAACGATAAAAAAATGACTAGATATCAGAGTAAAAAATCTTCTTAGTCGGGTGAGAACTTTTCAGCATTCTCCCGTATATAAATATGCGTATGTATATTACAAGTTGTGGAGCATAGTTTTGCACGTTAAAAAACATGATTAGATGTAACCGAACGAAGGTAATAGGCGATGTGACATTTTCTGTTTATATGAGTGGGTCCAATGCATTTTGTTCTATTTTCATCATTTATCAGGTCAAGAGTACTTAAACTGTAGGATCATATCAAACGATCAACTCATGGCGTGAGTAAGTTAAGCCTTGAAAGGAAGTTGACCGGTAAAAGAAGCAAAGGTTGACCGCCAAAACGCTTGCATCATAATGTCCACTTATGGACTGGATTTGATCTTTACTCTTTGAATTCTGTTGGCGATTAGTCTCTTTATTTATTTATTTATTTATTTTTAGATTTTAACAAATGATATTGTTCGGGGATACTAAAATCAAGCAAGTACAAAAATTAAAATATCTGTGAAGTGTTCTAATAAAGGACGGAAAATGTGACACTGAGATTCGAAGACGCATTAGGATGGTCAAAGATGTATTCCAAAAGCTAAGCAGAGTATTAAGAGACAAGCGAAGAAAAGCGTACTAAACTGTTACGTGATAGCTGTCCTTCTATATAGCAGTGAATGCTGGACATTCTCCTCAGAAATGAAAAAGAGACTTGGAGCAACAGAAATGTGGTTCTACAGAAAGATGCTGAGGATACCGTGGACCGAACATGTGAGCAACCACAAGGTTTTAGACAAAATGGAAACAAAAAAGAAACTTGTACTTAACATCAGGGATAGTCAGTTGATGTTTTGGGGGCACGTAATGAGGAAGGGCGGTTTGAAGAATCTGATACTCACGGGACATAGTGAGGGAAAGAGGCACAGATGAAAGCGGCGCTTGACATACTTGATTGGCTTGAGTAAATGAATGGTAGAACAGGGTTTGGTAGAATTAACAAAAACCTATTAAGAAATACAAAGGACAGAAGGATGTGAAGGGCTATGATCCTCTACGTCTCGAAGGGGCACGGCACATAAAAGAAAAAGAATAATGTTACATCTTTGTGTATAGGGCTTCTCTGTAAGAATGTTCATTTTTATTTCATATTTTTTATTCTAATATTTTTTTAAAATTCTCTATTATTTCTTGTGAATTTTTATAAAATTAAAATCGAACTATTTTCTGAATTGCTTAGATCGTAAGTATCATCGATCCTTTCACTGCTTCAGCCATCGGGCGAACCTGAGAGCAAACGATACTGACAACCTCAACCAAAATGGTCTGTTGGCGGTTTCTCCCTGGAGTTCCAGTATTGTCATGTCTGTCCATCTTTGATATTGTCTGATCAGCTTTTGCGTCCACCTTCAAGAGTGCCTTGTATGATGATCTTAAAGCGACTGTTATGTCGTGTAACGTGACTAAACCATGCCATCTTCCGACTTTTAATAGAGTTGGGGAGAGATTCATGTCGGTTCACTTTGCTCCGTACATAGTCATTGCAAGATTTGGCATCCACACGACTGGGGGAATTATATAGATGCCCGATACATTCTGCATAGAAAAATGTCTAGTAAATTATCGTGAACCAACTTTGCTAGCAGCAGACTTAGCAGGCAGCATTCCTCACTACTAGATATATGTTTCACCTCTGCGCCTGACGCCTGTCAAGTCTCGCAGCTTTGCCCTCTCGGCAACTCCGACCACGCTGTAGTCTCTCTCAGTTTTTCTTTCGAATCTCACTCCCCCCAGAAGCCCCCTACCTATAGGACCTCCTACTTCTACCAAAAAGCTGACTGGGATGCCTTTCGCGATTTCCTCTGCGACGTCCCTTAGGGAAAAATGTTCGACCTATAATTTGAGGTTCTCACGTCATCTGCGGACAAAGCTGAGTGCTTTGCCCGCAGATTCTCATCCAAATCCACATTTGACTCGTCCGGAGTACACCCAACCGACTTCCCTATTAGAACTGAGGCCAAACTGCACGACGTATATATTACCCCGACAGTAGTATCCAGAGTAATTTCAAAACTCGACCCCCATAAGGCATGTGGAGACAATGGAATCCCGGTGATAGTCCTTAAGAGGTGTGCTCCTGAACTTTCCCTTGTCCTCTCTAAACTGTTTAACTACTGCCTTTCTGCTTCCTGCTTTCCTGCATGCTGGAAGTTCTCTTCAGTCGTTCCTGTATTTAAGAATTGTGCTGAACCCTCGGACCCATCCAACTATCGCCCTATCAGTCTTCTACCGATATTCGGGAAAGTATTCGAGGCCATAATCAATGCTGAAATAGTTCATCATCTCACTGCCCACAAACTCTTCTCTGACAAGCAATCTGGCTTCCGCTTTGCCAGGTCCACGGCCGACCTGCTAACAACTGTAACGGAGTACATGCTACAGGCCCTTGATGAGTCTGACGAGGCTCGCGCGGTTGCTCTGGACATCTCCAAGGCTTTCGACAGGGCTTGGCAATCTGGGCTCGTATGGAAACTACGGGGTTACGGTATTAACGGTCGCCTGCTTGACCTAATCCAATCTTTTCTAAATAACCGCAAAATGAAGGTCGTTTTGAATGGGTGTGCCTCTTCGTCCTACAGCACGAATGCTGGTGTCCCACAGGGCTCTATCCTGGGCCCGACGCTCTTCCTTATTTTCATCAACGACCTCCCAGATGAGATCAAATCCCAAGTAGGCATCTACGTAGATGACACTACAATATACTCCCGCACCAGTAAGAAACCTGTCGTGGTGGACAGACATAATCTCGCTGCTGACCTTGAACGGGATCTACACTCTGTGGTGAATTTGTCTTCAGTTGTTAAACGCTCAGCTATCCAGATAAATGACTCTTACTCGCTGTGACAATATCGCGGAGATGTTTTTTATTTATTTATTCGCTTTGAGCATTTAGAGCAAAAGCTCTTTAATACCAATTAGATTAGAATAGTGAATGGAATATTTTTAAAATATTGTTATTCTATTTACATATTATTTTTAGTTGCTTTTATTTTAAAATCTCGGAATCATCATCATCATCATCATCATCATCATCATCAGCAGCAGCAGCAGCAGCAGCAGCAATCCCTTAACTGCTTCAATCCTACCGGCGGACCTATGGGCAGAAGAAACAGGCAACAACCTCTAGGATGATATGTTAGCTGTTAGGACTTTCAGCATTTTCATGCCCGTCTACCTTGTGATGTTGTCTTACCAGCTCTTGAGTTCCCGTCCCCGCTTGCGTACGCCTTCAACACTGCCTTGTATGATGACCGTTAAGGGACTGTTATACCGTGTGACGTAGGCAAACCATGCCATCTTCCGACGCTTAATAGAGGCGAGCAGAGATTCTTGTTGGCTAATGAAACTGTTGACATTGCCCTGTACATCGTAGTTGGTTTTGTACTATCAGTACGCGATTGCTTAGATGCACAATTCTGATTGAATCAATCTTTTTCAAGCAGCTTTGTGTCTCCCACTTTGTAATTATCGATGGCTATTAAGCCAACGATATAAAGTGTATTGAAGTAAGTCATATTGTATTAATCTTATGTACTTATAAACCCGAGCAAAGCCAGGCAATTCTGCTCGTATATATTATAAATAAACACAGCAAATCTGTACAGGAAAAACAATACAAAAATAAACATGATGGACTTGGTGGAAAAAGTGATACGCTGAGAACTTCAGAAACTGTAGTATGTGATTAATACTAGTAAATACCAGCAGTTTGAATCAAATTTTGTGACAATAAGGAATATTTCTTTTAAGGGAAGTTGACCTGTGGTGACCGCAGGATATATTGGACTCATCCTAGTAGACATCAAAGTAGGCTTTTCACTCACTATCTCAACAGAGCATTCAAAAGATCTAGGTTCATCAGAAATTTTACCAAGAAGGTAACCACATAGCCACCAGACGCAGAACCGGGCAGCGGAGGATAACAGTAGTTTCCCAAATATACATTCCGTTGCATTAAATAATTTTTAACCATTTGTATCCCACTTTATAATTGTTTTGCAATCCGTTCAGTGAGACTCTTTAAGTAGGTTAATCCCTGTTTCTTCCTATTTGTCGTTCTTTTAATCCGTCTCGTGAGTGTTAAACTTTTTAGGCCCTCTTTTTTCATTTTGCGTCCAAGGCATTTCAATTTTCTTTTTCTGCTTGTAAGTATAAATGTCCATTTAGTTTCTATTTTCCTTAAAACTTTCACGCTGCTCATATGCTCCGTCCATGGTATTCTGAGTTGATAGAACTTTTTTCTATCGCTTTAGGTCTATTTTTTCATCTGTGAAGAGGTTGTCCAATATTTACTGCCATATAGGGGATTATATATTCCCACACTATTTGTTTCAAATGAAATTTTATTATCGCTTAATATTTGCTTAGTTTCTAGAAGACAACTTTCGCTCTTCCTATGGGTATTCGGATTTCGGAGTCACATTTTCTATCGTTTGACCATTTGTTGTTGGCGGGTTGGAGTTGTTTTACTTTGATAAACACAGAATCACCATCGACCGCTTCTCTGGTATCGCTCCATCAAAGCTTTCCGAGGTCACGCTGTGGTGAATGATCCACAGAAAATTAACTTGACGAAGGGATACTGTAAATGATTGAAACTCAGTCTAGCTGATCCAGTCATTAGGCTAACAGTTTGTCAGGGTAGTCATCAGTTTGTAGCGATGTTGAACTGATGGATATTTTCTCGTGTTGGAAGGAGAGATACATATTTATGTGATAGGTTGTAGCGGAGATATTATTGAGCTTGCATGAATTTCTTTTTTAGAACAGGAGACAGTGTAGTGATAGTATGGTATTGTATGCGACATGTGTTTCACTGTGGACCGAGAAAGCACACAGATGTGCGAAAAGAGATACGTACAGTTAGTACAGCACCCTGTGGATAAAGAGAGACATACATTAGAAAGGGGCTTTGTTTTTTCCTTTTATACTGCTCTGTACACAACTACAATTAGTGGGTGTAAGAAGATCCCTGGCAGACAAAATGTGATAATTTCTCTTTTTTCTTTCAATACAAATTCTAAGACCGTTTTTTCTGTGTTCACAAAAGGTCGTTATTTTTTTTTCACTTTGAATTTCGAATTTTGACTTAATTAGGTAAACTTAAAATTACTACTGTTTTTTCAATGCCTCTTTGTTAAAGTAAGAACACGTGACTCTCTTCGTTATATATCTACTTAAAAGTTTATCAAAAGAAAAAAATAATTTTAATCCTAACCCTAAAACATCAACCATCTAATTATTCGTATTATGTGACTCCTGCCAAGAAATATTAATATCAATAAAAAAACATTTGTTTTAAAAGAAGTTGATATATGGTGACCCCAACATGTGCAAGGCTTTACTCTGAGATAAAAATCTACGTTTTGCATTTGGTGTCACACTAGAGCATCAAAAGAGCCAGATGTATCACAAGACTGACTTAGAAGGTAACTCCATGACTACTAGGTGTAGAATTAGATTTCAAAGAATGTCAGATGTATGTAAACACGAGGTCAACCCAGCTGAGCGAAGGATAGTCACACGTGGAATAACCGAATGATAAAAAGTTATATAAACGCCCCACCTGAGAGGGTAAAGCAGAGCCTTACACCAACATTAATTAACGTAGTAAAGAAATGAATCTTACACAAGAAAGCTGTAATCTTTTATTCTTTAAAACGATAATATTTAATATGCAAAGATTGTAGTTGGAAACATTAGACAAGTTATCAATTCGTGCTTGTGTTTTTATTCATTCTGAAGATATGCCAAACGGGCGAAAATGCAAATGAACGACGCAATATAAACGACAGCGTTTTTTTTCGTAAAATTTCCTGATGAGCTTCTGTCTCCTGTCGTTTCACAGCTACAATGCTCTATCGACCAAGGAAAATTTTCCAGAAAAGAAAAAAAATCTCAAAAGACAAGCAAAGAAGAAGAATATTCCTAGCAATGGAACTGAAATATCACAACTTTGTCCAGTTCGTTTAGAATTAAAGAGCGCGAATCGAATAGAATTGGTGCGTCCATCTTTTGCCGGTCACTGTCGAAAAATCACTTCTTTCCTGGCGGCGAATGAAGTCTCCGTTGACACCTAGCGGCAAACTTCCACACTAATTACGTCAAACCTTTCTCTGTAAGTTTTCAGCTTGGGTTTCCATTTAATCAATTTGTAGCACCTCGCGAAAGATCTCGATATACAAATTCCATTAGAAGTCATACTGTTTTTTTCCCTTTTATGTTTGCTTTTCTTTTGTTGTTGTTTGGCGAAAGAGGTGAGTGCCAAGATACTGGCAGAATATGAGTAGCGATGAGAAACTAATGAGATTTTCTTGCACAAGAGTTTCAATGTAACTGCATTCTTTCTCGTCTCTAAAATTGACACCTGCAAAAGGCGAGAATGACATACAAACCCAGACATATATACACAGGAATATATAAATGCAGACATACAAATGTATTCATATGTTTGTGTGTGTGTGTGTGTGTGTGTGTGTGTGTGTGTGTGTGTGTGTGTGTGTGCACTCAAAATGTTGCCTATTTTTATAAGGAATCGATGTATAACACGGATGATTCTATAAGGAACTAATATCTTAAATAGAGATAGAAACGTATGTCATGGCAGATTATATCTGGAAGTGTGGGTGCCGTAATGGATAGCGGCTCTAAAATGAGAAACCAGAGACCCGAGTTAGAATTTCAGTCGAGTTCATTATACTCATTTACCCACAATTACACTTAATAAAATGTATGCATCCATCTCCTTCTTTTTATGGCTTAAATAGTAAAACAGACTGTGCTCTTTAGCCTTGGCTAGCGATAAGTCTAAAAAGGAAAACTATGAATTCAAAATATGAGGAGGTCAAATAACTGGTTGCCCTTTGGCAAGGCATAGCTCCCAGAAGCCAACCTCTTGCAGGGGTTATAGTGAAGACATCAACAGCAGAATGTTGGATATGAATGTCAGAATCTAACCGACCGGATTTGTGGCATTAAACTACAATGGTGTCATTCAAAAATATCCTTCATACTGGATAATAGATGAAAGCAAATAATTCCGATTCAGGTGTAAACTGCGGGAACACAAAGCGTTGAGACTTGTATATCAGTAAGTCAGTTAAGTGCCATACGTGATACACGCGTGGGCGATCATGTCTCGAAAGAGACATGATTGACTGGGCAAAAGAATTTTCCTGCAATAGATTGCCATTACTCTCTTAGGTAGACTGATTATATAGAACCATATAGACTATAGAACCCAATCTGTCCCGCTATCTAACCCACAGCTGGAGGGAGAAGAGACAGATTTATACCTTTCTCTAGGGCATTTAAATGAATGCATCGAATTTAACTGGAATTCGAACATGGCTTCCCCATATCTCGTTCTGAACCACTATCCACTGCATGACAACGAACATCCTACATTCTAAGTAAGCGTCCTTTTTGTTTCTATTTTCTTTAACACGTTCTCAATTCTCACATGCTCTGTTCATCGTATTCTCGGCATTATACAGAACCACATCTTCGTTGCCTCAGATCTTCTCTTCATCTGCAAGGAAACTTTCCAGCATTCACTGGCATGCACGATGATTAATGTTGCCTAGCAGCTGAATATTCTCTTTGTTTCTAACGAAATTCTCTTGTTTCTTAATACGTTGTGTAGCTTTTGAAAGGCATATTTTGCTATTTCAATGCTGTTTCGAATTTAAAGTTCAGACCATATATTTCTGAGTTTTTTATTACAGTAAGTCGCCAGGTTACGACAGTCTCAATCTACGACAATTCGTGATTACGACGCAATCTACATTAATCTTGTTTCGACTTATGCCGTTTGTCTGGTAGATAAGATAGCTTGGGTTAGTTCCTGGTTGGATTGTTGGGCATTTGCTCTCTTTCGTTTGTGTTGCGTTTGTGGGAACTTATTGCCCTTCGTTATTCCTTCCAAATCTTTACTCTAACTTCTTCTGGTGATGGTGCTTCGAAGAAAAAGAAAGCCGTTTTCTTCTTCTATGTGTCGTGTCTCTTCAAGACGTAGGCGATCATGGCCTTCCACATTTTCCTATCCCTAGTGGCTCTTAAAACACTTTCTCCTATTACTCTATCCAAACTCCGTTCTGTCATCTATTTGCTCAAGTCCATCAAGTATTGCTTCATCAAGGAAGTGAAATTAGACATTGTTTTAGAAGGGAGAAACAACGATGGCTACTGGCCGGTTATTTCGTCGTTGGACTTCTCCCTTAAAACGTCTTCATATGTTTATACATATTGAAATACCCCTTTACGAGATAAGGACAGTTTCTTGTTAAACTATAGGTTGGTGAATTACCTATAAAATTAAAAACAAACGTTTGTTTTTCTTTCTTCCTAAGATGCTGTCTTTGAGTAACTGCAAAAGAGACAAGATCTTACACTTTGTCATCTCATCTCCTAAGAGATGATATCATCAGTAGCAATAAATATATCAGTCAGTCAAGTGCCATCATGTCTCTCTCGAGCAATGATTATCAAGAAGATTTCAATGTAGTAGGTTACCATTTCTTTCTGCAGTAGACCGGTTGCCAACCAAGGCTAAAGAACCAAATCTATCTTGCTATTTAATCCTAGCTGGGGAGAGAAGAGATAGATTCATATCTTTCCTGAGAGTATTTGCGCATAAGTGAATGCAACGAATTCTACTGGAATTTGAACTCGGCTCTTCGATTGCCACTGCACCACAACGCATAGGCAGCTTAAAACAATTTAATTTCATTATATATATATATTTTATTTCATTTCGTTATATGCATTATATTTATATCTTACATGTGTTTTTTGTAGTCCTAATTATGTTAATATATGCCATAAGAATGTGTTGTTAAGTCCTAGCTTATTACTTTTGCGTTGGCATAGAGGAATAATTTAAGTGGCTCTTCACGGAGAATCATGGGTACGTCGGAGTGACACGGAAAGTCGCTTTACAACGCATCCTAGGGAACGGAAATTTGTCATAAAGCCACTGAGACACAAGCGATTACTGGGTGTAAAAGAGTTAGAAACAAGAAACATTGTTAGAGAGCGAGCACAGAGAAAGAGTAATCAGGAGGACAGCAGGTAGCAATTGACACTGCATTTCATTATTTGAAGATTAGAGTTGACTGGAAAGCATTGAGTCAAAAGGGAGTTTCAAAAGCGAGAAATGAGAGAAAAAACTGTTAGCATAGACTTTACATATATCCTGCTTGATTGTAAATTGGTGAGACCTAGACGCCAGTCTAGTGTTGCGCTTAAATTCGAAGAGTCTAGGCAGTACAGCGAACAGCTCACCCGAACAGTTATCACGAAAACATTTGTAGAAAAAGTAAATGAAGGCAATCTTACGGTTGAGAGAAAGTGATTGAAACCGAGTCGACATATCGGGACCAATAATATTGCTGATTCTTTCTTTGGTTTTTATCAATGAGCTCTAGATAGATATAAAAAACACTGAACCATATATGCATATGTGGCAGCAATATTCTAAGTATGGACAAATGGTAGACTTATAGTTATGTAAGATAGACTCTGAAAAGAAAAACAGTTTATCACGACACAGTGATATATATATATATATATAATTTAAATAGGATCATTTTATTATTAAGATAGATACAAAGTTATCTCGCTTAAAAGAAAAGATTTTAGGCGCCTTTCGACCAACACTTCGTCAGAATAGAAATCGTCGGCAAAATTAAAACGGAGAAGTTGCTAAGAAAATTTTTTAACAACGACTGAAGTTAAGAAGCAAAAAAAAAAAATTGTATATTACCTATGTTGGGTGGTAGTCTCCGCGAAAAGCTCCAATTTAAACTTAATCTCCCTCTGTCTACACAGGACAGGACGTTGTATATTAACGGTAAGAGACTCCAAGATGTCTAAATGGAGTCTTGTCCTTGTCCTGCGCATGACGAAGAAGAAATCAGGAGAATAATGCGTCCTGCACTCGACATAATCTAATAGGTGTTCGCCGATCGCTGACTCATGAGTCTGCGACCGCCTGGATGTAATTGGCTCATGTCTGAGCACTCTAACCGGCATGTGCTGAGCGATTCTCACCTTCAACCGTTGAATGGTCTTGCCCACATAGTCCGTCTCACAGCGACACTTATATTGATACACAAACATTGTTGATTGGTAGACAAGACATCCTTACGTGGAGGGCGGAAAGCAGTTTTTGAACTGAAAATATTCCTAACAGTTACAACACTGAAACACCGCTTAATGGAATTGCTAATTCTGTCAGCAAATATTTGACTCTCGGGACCTATCCACGGGAGTCTCAAATAAATAGGACACTTTGGAGGGCCAAATTTCTTAGTCTCATTAAACTTACTAATCTTCTGTTTAATGATTGCCAATAACACATTTTCGGAGTACCCATTAATTCTTAGAAGTTGTTTAATTTTCCTTAATTTGGCATCAAGTCTACAAGTCTGAACACACCATCAATGCACGATGTGTAAGGGTTCTAATAAGATTGATCCTCCTGGATCTAGGAGCAAATAAATCCCACGTTAAGTATAACCTAGAAAATTTGAGTTTACGTTAAATACTGATGTGAAAACATGAAGGTGTCCTTTCAACCAGTACACCCCAGAAGGAAAGCTGGTTATTCTCCTCTATTTCCATTGTATATTCTAAAGAGTTTTAAACAGGGAGAAAAATTCTTCCACTCTATTTAAAGATGCAAATGAACTAAAAATATCATCAACTTAGCGGAAGTAACACTAGGGTTTATCTATTCTATCAAATAATGATCTCTTATAATATCCCACCAAAATATTAGCTAATAAAGAACCTAAAGAACTACCCATCGCTACCTCATCAATCTGCTGATACATATCATAATCTAATCTGAAGGAGACAGACTTCGTAGCCATCTCCATCAACTCAATGAAGATGCTCTTTAGGAAAGACAGTGTTTTTTAAGGGCCACAATACAAGAAGTCTGCACAAATATCTATTGTTTCATCCTAAGGAACATTAGTAAACAGACTTACTGTATCAAATGAAACAAGAATATTTGTTTCAGAATTTGGATTCAGTTTGCGTATAAAATCTACAAACCGAAATGAATCTGGCACACAATATTCCGAATAAAAATTCTGAACTGGTTCAAGAACTTCATTGACAATTGGCAAGGTTATGCTGGACAGGACCAACCATAGACAAAATCGGCCTTAGTGGAACTTCCGTCTTGTGTATTTTTGGCAACCCATACCCCCGTGGATGTTGGGCACCTACAGGACGGATATTATCATACGGAAATTACTTTTATAACGTTCTAAAAGACTGTTTTGCATCCGAATTTCCGTTTTTGCCGCATCATCACAAGCAATATCTCTAATTTTGCGAAACTTACTGCTATCGTTTAAAATAGCATTTTATTCACATAGTCACCATAGTTTAATATTACGACCCCTGCACCATTATCAGGTTTAGTAATATAAACATCAGTATTTCTTTTTAGTTGTTTGGCCACTTGAAAATGTTCCCTCTGCCAAGGGAAATCACAGGAATTGATAGAGGCATTAAGAAACCTATATGCCAAGTCTCTCAGTCGTGCTTTGAGACAAACCAGATGCTCCTGAGAGTTTGGCAAATGCCCAGTTAATTGTTTGAAGAGCATTTCGAAATTACTGAGAATCTCTACATATAAAACCTCTCTCTTTCTCTCTCTCTCTCTCTCTCTATATATATATATATATGTATATATATATACAATATCGGAAAGTTTGTCACTTAGCTAAGCAGTGTTATTTCAATCATGTCGACTTCGAAGTTTTGTGAAGGTATTATTTTAAGAATTTCACTCTTCAGGGGTTTTGTTTTACGACTGTCACTCCCATTTTTTTTTCATATTTATATGAAGTTTGATTTTATTTGATATAGTTGTGTATGTTTGATGTTGATATGTTTTTCAGTTAATAATTAAATTGTATTTGTTCCATGTTGGTATGGGGCGTTGATTTATTAAGTTTGTAGAAGAAAGTCTGGATGTTGCCAGAAAGTGGTTGTGTAGAAACAAGTGTCTGCAAAAGTGCTCGACTGGGAACAGTTTTTCTTATTTCTTCTGGAGCTTTTGCCATATATATATATATATATATATATATATATATATATATATATATATATATAGTATATCGAGGCAGCAGATAATTTTCTAAACATATACTGTTAAATATAAGGGACAATGAATGTCTATTATGTTTAATCATGAACCGTTCTAAACATCGTATTTTGGCTTTAATTTCAGATGAAATTAAAGACAAAAATTCTCTAATATTTGGATAGTTTTTTATTAAGTTGGTTCTTAGCTTTCGGCTCACATGGGCCATCTTCAGAGAAATTAAAGCCAAAATGCGATGTTTATAACGGCTCATGATTAAACATAATAGAAATTCATTGTCTCTTATATTTAACTGTACATGTTTAGAATAATATATATATATATATATATATATATATATATATATATATATATATATATATACATATGTGTGTGTGTGGGGGGGGGGTTATTATCAACCATTTCCTTATGAGAAAAAATCAATAGTGAACCAACAGCCAGTGATAATCTCTGATTAAATTCATAAAATACTTCTGTCAAAACAATTCTTCAGGAGAATAAGTTTCTCGAGGTCAGTAACTGTTATTGCTCTTTCCAATATTCATGTGTGCTTCCTTCGTAACCTTTTGTCCAAAGTAGTGTGGAACGTCAACAATTTTTTCTCTTCGTGTTATCTGCTCTGTTGTAGATTTTTTACGATCAATACCGAGAGTAAGCCTAAATAGCGCACAAAATTAAATAAAAATCCCGTCCCTGAGCCCCACATAGAGATTTGTAGAATCAAAAGTATTTTCTTTGTAAATTCTGCAATATTGTTGTAATTTGATGAAAAACTCACTGAAATTGAAGTATCATGAGAAAGAAACAGGCGAAGTATAGAACTAAAATGAATGCCGATCAATGAAAAAACATAAATAAAGGTCATATGATAGAACAAAAAAATGTGAAAAAAAATGAAAATAAAATGTCAAAGGAAAAATGAAAATAAAAGGACCCCAAAAAATAAAAAATGACAAAAGAAAAAGGAAAAAAGGAAAATAGTATGTCAAAAAAAAAAAAGAAAAAAAAAAGAAAATGTCAAAAGAAAAAATGAATATTACATGTAAGAAAAAATGAACGAAAGAATAATGAAAAAATGCTGTATAATATGGTTGATGTTTGTTATATAACAGTAGAGGTTGATACTTTCATTTGGTATCGCCACCAAAATAATAAAATAGAGGGCGATCCTTTAAGAATTACCCAAGTATAAAGATTACTTGATTGATTTGTTTTGTTACGGCTTATCAACCCTTTCTGGGTTATTTTTTTATTATGACCATAATGTACACACACACACACACACACACACACACACACACACACACACACACACACACACACACATATATATATATATATATATAACTCGTTTACAAATTTTATATATATATATATATATATACCGAACGCCTCGTGGCCCAGGGGTAGAGTCGCCGACTGACGCCAAATATATATATATATATATATATATATATATATAATTTGTAAACGAGTTATTACGAGGCTTAGGTTTCTACCATGTGGTATCTTCAGGCGATTTGGAATAACTGATTTTTACCGTTTTTTTTTATGAACGCTCAGGCAACGGGAATTTTTTTGAACACGCAATTTTCAAAATTAGAAGAAATCTATGGTTGTGCGACCCTAATAGGTATTTTATGGTATGGTTACACTTAGTCATAATTTCTGTTCTTTCATTCAGCAATTCATTTTCGTTTGTGAATAACATAAAAGCTAACTTTTCTTCCTGGCACAGTCTACATATTTTTCCACCGTTGTAAGGCTTGGCTGTTTTCACTATACTACACGGTATGTCTGGGTATTTTCCAATTTCCATACGTGCCTAGCCAATTTTATACAATTTTTAGAGTTTTCTATTTTAGATATAGACCTGTGATTGGTCCATCTGGTCTTAAATGTATGTTTGGTTGATCCCAAATATGTTTTGGTTTGACTATTTAAGTCATGTACTTTTGCTTTGTAAATGACGTCTTTTGTATTACAAAGTCCTTGAAATGCGCATTTATTTTTGTCCCTGCAGCTATATTCCTTATTAATGATGTTTTGTACAATGCTATTTAAATCTCTGGCATTTTGTTTCTTTATAAATTTTTCTAAATTTCTAATACAGCTATAACTTAATTTTTGATTCAGTTCTACTGTATGGCTCATCTAGTTCGTTTTATTGTTTTTGGAATAGCATTTTTTTGCAATGATTTGCGAAATTTTTTTAGCACGTTTGAATTTAGTGTGTCTGTGAGTGTGTCTTAGGTTTTTCTTGTTGTTTTGTTGAGGGAATGCGAGTGTTTCTTTTATAAATATTTCTTCCTGCCTCATGAGTGTGTCATAATCTGCATTTTGGTAAATAGGCATTAACCGGAATTTACATCCACTGCATTCGTGTAAATGCAGGGAAACGTACAATTTTCTATTATTAGCTAGTTTAATGTTATTTCTGTGCAGGGCTGCTCTTTTATTCAGGCCTTGTGTCGCCTCCATGTATATTTTTGCTCATTCATAGCATTTTAGAGCATAAATTACGTTTTTAGAATTGTAGCTTAGTTTTGTTGTTATTTCGAATGTAGATGTTTTTTCGAACTTGGCGTTTGATGAATTATACTAAGCTTTACAATTTATGATTAGTACATACAAGTTTTACCGAATAATATTATCACATAAAATGTACAAAGTAATGCAGAAATGTAAATGATTTAAAAGCTTATAAATTATTCACATTAAAATTTTAAAAAATGAAAATAATTTAGAGTAGATTTTCGGTAACATGTTTTACAAAAAAATTATATATATATTGATGATTTAAATTCTTAATGGTAGTTTGCATTTTAAATAATATAAAAATTAAGCGACATAAAATTTAATTTCTTGAAATTTCTTAAAATTAAATATGTGTGTAGAAGGTACAGATATAAAAGAAAAAAAAAATACTACGATTTTCTAAAAAGGAAACCAGCATGAAATTAAACAAACAAAACAGCAAGACTAAACCAGCTAGCCATAAATCGCCCAAACCTATCTGCGTTTCCTTCACAAACATACGAGGTATTCGCAGTAACTTTAATAGTGTAGAATCATTCCTTCTAACTAACTCACCCGATATCTTAGCTATATGTGAGACTAACCTTGACCCTTCTATCCCCTCTTCGGAGCTGTTCGTTACTGGTTACCTTCCCCTCTTCAAGAAGGACTCCAATGTCCATATGCATGGGCTTGATGTATATGTCAGCGAACAACTCCCTTTAGCCAGGGTCACATCTCTTGAATCCCTGGATCATTCTTTCATGTGCTTTCGTCTCTCACTTCTAAGCTCGGTTAGCTATCTCTTCTTCCTCTACCGCCCCCTCCTCCTCTGACTGTACGGTACTTGATAGCATCTCTACTAATATCGACAGGGCTATTTCTTCTCACCCATCTGCCCATATATTTGTGTTTGACGATTTTAACGCCCACCACACCAAGTGGCTTGAAAACTCAGCCACCGACCTTGCTGGGATCCGCACCATGTATTTTTCAATAACCCAAGCTCTAACGCAAGTGGTGGACTTCCCCACGCGTTTCTCTAATAACCCTAACGGAAGGGACTCTTTACTCGACCTTTGCTTTACTTCCATTCCAGACTCCTGCACTACCAGGCAGCTCTGCCCCCTCGGAAACTCTGACCACGCCGTAGTCTCCGTCAACATCTCAATCCGTGCTAAATCTACCCAAGAAAGTCAGACCAGCAGAATATCATACTACTACCAGAGAGCAGACTGGGACTCGTTCCGAGACTTCCTCTGCGACGTCCCCTGGAACAACGTCTTCGATCTTCCTGTCGAAGACTGTACCTCCGAGGTCTCCTCTTGGGTTAAGGCTGGCATCGATGCTTTTATCCCGGCCAGGAAATTTCAACTAAAATCAAATTCGTGCCCCTGGTTCTCACCCGCTTACTCGGCCGCCATTGCCCATCGGAACCATTTCTTCCGGCTCTATCGAAGATGCTCGTCGAACCAAAACAGGCGCCTTTTCGCCTCAGCACGGAATAAGTGTAAAAAAGTACTGAACGAAGCTAAGAGGGCGTTTGCTACCAGAATGAGGCAACGCATAGCATCCTCTAAGTTTGGCTCCAAAGATTACTGGCGACTCTGCAAAAGCGTGCTCAACAAGAGCAAGACTTCAATACCCCCACTAATCAATGAATTTGAAGTTCTCACCTTCCCAGCGGACAAGGCTGAATGCTTTGCCCGTAGATTCTCCACCAATTCGACACTGGCTCGTTAAAAATACCTACACCTGCCTTCCCACCCAGAACTAAGGCTCAACTAGATAACGTCCACATTACACCCTCGCTGGTCGCCAAGATAATTGCACAACTTGACCCACACAAAGCGAGCGGCGGTGACGGAATCCTAGTCATAGTACTGAAGAAATGTGCCCCAGAACTCTCCTCTGTTCTCTCTAAACTCTATAACCTCTGTCTATCTGCTTCCTGTTTTCCTGCCTGTTGGAAGTCCTCCTGTGTAGTTCCTATATTTAAGAATTTTGGCGAACCCCGCCAATTACCCTCCTATTAGTCTCCTTCCGATCTTTGGCAAAGTTTTCGAAGCCATTATCAACGCCGAGGTGATTCAGCATCTCACGGCCAACAGGCTTCTTTCTGACAAACAGTACGGGTTTCGCTTCACCAAGTCTACTGCTGATATGCTAACGACCATTACCGAGTGCATATACCGGGTACTTGACAAGAATGGCGAAGCCCGAACCGTTGCCTTGGATATCTCCAAAGCGTTCGACAGGGTCTGGCACGCTGGCATCTTGTGCAAACTGCGGAGCTACGGGATAACTGGACATCTTTGACCTCAACCAGTCATTCCTCTCTAACCGCACATTGAAGGTGGTATTAAATGGGCATGCCTCCCAAAACTACCATATGAACGCGGGCGTCCCTCAAGGTTCTATCCTAGATCCCACGCTCTTTCTGATGTACATTAATGATCTCCCCGACGCCATTAAATCCCAAGTAGGCATGTATGCCGATGACACAACAATCTACTCTCGCATCGATCAAAAACCAGGTGTGGGCGACAAAGCGAACCTCGCTGTCGTGCTTGAAAAGGACCTTCAATCCGTAGTGGCCTGGGGTAGGAAATGGTTTGGCAGACCGGCTGCAACCAGTCTCTCACCGGCGTGATGTGGCTTCCCTGTGCCTCTTCTACAAGTACTTTCATGGCTTCTGCTCCGATGAACTTAGAGCACTGGTGCCGCCTAAGCACGAATTTACACGAGATACTAGATTAGCAAGTAGGTCCCACCCTTTTGCAGTTAAACAGATAAGATGTATCCGTAAATTCTACCCCTCCAACAGCTTCTTTTCTCGCGCTTCCCGCCTGTGGAACTCCCACAAGTCTGCTTTCCCGACAGCTACAATCTCCAGGTGTTTAAATGTAGAGTCAATAGACACCTCCTATCACTCTAACTCCCAATTATTCTCAGAACACTCTCATCTACCCAACCATCATTCTCGGTATCCTTACCCGCCTATCACCCACCCTCTGACATTTCCTATATTTAACCATTCTTGGTATCCCTACCCGCTTATCACCCACCCTCTGACATTTCCTATATTTAATCATCCTTTCTCCATTCCATGTAGCCCCCTGCGCAGTAGTGGCAGTGACATGCCTTGCTCGGGGTGAAACGTTTATAAAAAAAAAAAATTAAATTTTTTTTTTTATTCATTTGTGAATAAGTCCTGAAGGTTTTATTAAAATCCGGCAATGACACGTATTTGGTTTTGGCAAGATTTTTCAAATTGATATGTTTTTCACCGGAAAAAAGTGCTAAAATTTCCTTTACTAATCTTTGATCCCCAATTTGACTCAATTTTAATTGAGTAATATTGACATACCCACAATCATATTGTTTAACTTCCTCCAATCATCCAATCATCATTTTCTAAATGACCATGAATTCATCTTATATTTTCTAAGTAAATCATTTTCACAATTTATTTTTAAAATATCATCTGAAGAACAATATTGATTTGAAACATGACAATTTTTGTGTAGTGATATAATGATTTTATAAACCATTGTAATAGCCAATTACAATATATATATATATATATATATATATATATATATATATATATATATACGAGATAGTGAGGGGTAATAATTTTTATTATAAAAAATTTGGTGGGAGTGAATATGGCATTAACAAATATGTTTTAGAATAACACATTTTTTTTAATCATTTCACCCCGAGCAAGGCAGAAATGCCACTGATGTGCAGGGGGCTACATAACTGTAAAAAGATTAATTAGAAAAGAGTGAGGACTACAATCTAGTTAGAAAGGAGCAATAGAAAGCTGAGAAAGCAGGCGCGATGACAGATACATAGGTGGAGAGAAAGGGAAGGTTATCCGGAGGTGGGGAGAGAGCTAGAGTCCAGTGTTTAGTAGATGATTATTGACTTTGCATTTAAATTTCTGGAGGTTGTAGCCGTCAGGAAAGCAAGAATATGGGAGCGAGTTCCACAGGCGGGAAGTGCGAGAGAAGAAGCTGCAGGAATAGAATTGTCGTCTGCATTTGGCTAACCTGACTGTGAATGGGTGGGACCCAGTTGCCAGTCTGGTTGCACGAGTAAACACCTGTTGAGGAGGCACCAATGACTTAAGTTCGTCCGAGCAGAAGCCATGAAAGTATTTATAGAACAGACAAAGGGAGGCCATATTTCGACGGTGGGGAAGTGGCTGCAGTCGAGCCGCCAGATCACATTACAGACTCTCCTTTGGAGCCTATCAAGAACACTGAGGAGAACAGCAGGGGCACCTGACCATAAATGGCAGCAGTACTCCATGCACGGGCGGATGGTTGATTTGTATATATGCAGGATGGATTCAGGCAGAAAAAACATCCTGGATCGACATAGTGACCCAACCTTCTTAGCAGTAGATTTTGCTATGGATTCAATATAGTGGTTCCATTTGAGGCCTGAGGACAGGGTAAGTCCGAGGAGGCGTAGTGTATTGCTCTCCGGGAGAATCGCTTGGTCCATGCTTATGGGAGGCAGGAGAGGTTGCCTGTAATGGTTGACAGACAACAGCTTGGTCTTAGACGAATTGAAGTTGATAAGCTACTTCTTGCCCCAGTTCACCACAGAGTGTAGATTCAATGTCAGCAGCGAGATTATGTCTGTCCGCCACGACAGGTTTCTTATTGGTGCGGGAGTATATTGTAGTGTCATCTGCGTAGATGCCTACTTGGGATTTGATCTCATCTGGGAGGTCGTTGATGAAAATAAGGAAGAGCGTCGGGCCCAGGATAGAGCCCTATGGGACACCAGCATTCGTGCTGTAGGACGAAGAGGCACGCCCGTTCAAAACGACCTTCATTTTGCGGTTATTTAGAAAAGATTGGATTAGGTCAAGCAGGCGACCGGTAATACCGTAACCCCGTAGTTTCCATAGGAACCCAGATTGCCAAGCCCTGTCGAAAGCCTTGGAGATGTCCAGAGCAACCGCGCGAGCCTCGTCAGACTCACCAAGGGCCTGTAGCATGTACTCCGTTACGGTTGTTAGCAGGTCGGCCGTGGACCTGGCAAAGCGGAAGCCATATTGCTTGTCAGAGAAGAGTTTGTGGGCAGTGAGATGATGAACTATTTCAGCATTGATTATGGCCTCGAATACTTTCCCGAATATCGGTAGAAGACTGATAGAGCGATAGTTGGATGGGTCCGAAGGTTCAGCACAATTCTTAAATACAGGAACGACTGAAGAGAACTTCCAGCATGCAGGAAAGCAGGAAGCAGAAAGGCAGTAGTTAAACAGTTTAGAGAGGACAAGGGAAAGTTCAGGAGCACACCTCTTAAGGACTATCACCGGGATTCCATCGTCTCCACACGCCTTATGGGGGTCGAGTTTTGAAATTACTCGGGATACTACTGTCGGGGTAATATATACGTCGTGCAGTTTGGCCTCAGTTCTAATATGGAAGTCGGGTGGGTGTACTCCGGACGAGTCAAATGTGGATTTGGATGAGAATCTGCGGGCAAAGCACTCAGCTTTGTCCGCAGATGACGTGAGAACCTCAAATTCATGGATTAAAGAAGGTATTGAGGATTTGCTATTGTTGAGCACTCGTTTGCAAATCCTCTAATAGTCCTTGGAGCCGAACTTGTGGTCAGCTATGCGCTGTCGTATTCTCTCAGTAAACAACCGTTTGGCTTCATTTAGCGTTCTCTTGCACTCATTGCGAGCAAATATGAACAGGCGCCTATTGTGATCAGATGACTGTCTCCGGAATAGACGGAAGTAATGGTTCCTGTGGGCAATGAGCAGGCCGGAGAGAACCACGGAGAGGAATGAGGTTTTAAGCAATACTTCCTGGTGGGTATAAAGGCATCAATGCCAGCTTTCACCCATGACGAGACCTCAGAGAGGCACAGTTATCAACTGATAGGTCGAACACTTTTCTCTAAGGGACGTCGCAGAGGAAATCGCGGAAGGCATCCCAGTCAGCTTTTTGATAGAGGTAGGATCATTCAATAAATTCCGGGCCCTACTAATAAAACAACTTTTAAGCAAAATTCAACTTTGTTCATCAATATTGTCTCCTTCCAGAGTGAGATACTGATTCCAACGCTTCCCTAACAATTCTTTGTCGTTTTGTAGAACGATTTGTTTTTTTGTCTTGAAATATGCCCCAGTTTACGATATCACTTCTTCATAAGAGCCAAATCACTTTCCCTGAAGCAAACAGGCAGTAGTCACTGGGGGGCAGATATGGGGAATAGGGTAGATGCGGAAACAATTCGAAGTGCAAGTCATGTAATTTTGTCATCGTTGCGATCGGCTTGTGACACGGTACGTTGTCTTGGTAAAAGATCACTTTTTCCCTTCTTCATTTGTGGTCGTTTTTTGCGATTTCTTCCATCAAACGTGCCAAAAATGCTATATAATATTCGCTATTGATGATTCTTCCCTTCTCAAGGTAATCGATGAACAAAATGCCTTGCGCATCTTAAAATACGGAAATCAAAACTTTGTCTGATGATGTTTGCGTCTTTAGTCGCTTTAGACAGCTTTCACCTGCTGTTGTCCACTCTGCTGACTGCCAATTTGACTCTGGAGTGAAGTGGTGGCTCCATGTTTCATCCATTGTCACATATTTACGCAAAAACTCCTTCTTGTTGCGTTGAAACAGTTGCAAACAATGCTCTGGATCGTCAACGCATTGTCATTTTTGATCGACTGTGAGCAAACACGGCACCCACTTTGAACATAGCTTTCTCATTGACAAATGTTCATGCAAAATGGGGAATACACTGCCTTCTGCTAACTCACGCAACTTCAATTTACTATCAGCCAAAACGAGATTGTATGATTTTTTGGTGCTTTCTGGGAGAACTACCGATTTTGGGTCACCTGAGCGTTCAGTATCATTTGTGTCTGTACGGCCGCGTTTAAAGTCAGCATACCACCTCTTAACCATTGTTTCCGATATAGCAGAGTCCGAATAACACTTATCAAGCCATTTCTTTACTTGAACAGTGTTTTTTTCCATCAGAAAGCAATGCTTTATAAACAAATGAAATTAAGATTTTTCCACTGCTTTGAAAATTTGCAACAGTAGCTTCACTTAAATAACTGTAATTTCAAAACTAATAATCCGATTTGGCCCAAGTTTTGTCACGTGCCATTTGAAGGTTAATACTTCATAAAAATCATATAACTTTTTTTTATTAGTGGCGCCATCTATATATCAGGTCCGGGACTTATTGAGTGATGTGTTAATAATAATTTTTCTAGATTGATCCAGGTCCCAATCTTTTATCACCGAGATAGTTAAATGTAACCTTTTCTTCTACTATAATAGTTTCTTTTCTCGCACTTCACGCCTGTGGTACCTCGTACACTTTACTTGCTTCCCTCATAGCTACAATCTCCCAAAATGTTTAAATGCAGCGTCAATTGCCATCTTCTCTATTCTTGAATTCTATCCATCTTTTATCTTTTCTTCAACACCCACTGTACACTTTCTTTCTTTCTTTCTTTCTTTCTTTATACGCATTAGTGGCAGTCGCGTCTTGCTTGGTGGTGATATGATTTAAACAAAATGGTACGCGTTCTACTATTTAACCCATAGCGGAAGGAGATGGATTCATACCTTTCCCAAGGGTACGTGAATATAAGTGAATGTAACGAAACCTTCTTGTATTCGAACTTTGCTCTCTCATTTTAAACCGCCATCTATTACACCATCCATACATCTCCATGTACGAGGAGAGTTGAAAATGACGGAAGAGAAAAAGAACAAAATCAAAGGAAAGAGAACAAATATGATAAAAAACTGAACGAATTAAAGATAGAAGAAAAGAACTCGACTGGTTCTAAGATTTATTTACAATTCGAATTATTTGTTAAGCAAGCGAGTAGGTCAAAGAATTCGTTTGATACTGAGGGACGTCATAGCGCTGTCAATGGCGTCAGAGTCCCACTATTGAATCTTGTACGTCTAAAGCGGACTCAGTTGATAAACGTCGTGACAAGAAGCAGAAGACGTAATCTAATAGAAGGTAATCGCAACATGTCAATCCGATTTTGTACTTTATCGACTGTAGAAAAGAAGAAATGAATTAATAATGACTACAATAAAAGTGATGGTAAGAAATAACCCTCCCCTCCCGAACCCTGCAGTCGAGGACTGATCAGAGGGTCAGAAGATTTGAACTAAAAATGATGTTTGTGGATTCAGATGGAAGTTTCATATCACCTTCACTGACTGGGATGTGTTTTTTTTGTGTGGTGGAAGTGATGGTGGAAGAATCGAAAAAGTTAAATGAAAGACAAGAATTATAAAGACTAACAATCAATAAAAAAAGAATATAAATTGAATACAATATTAACAAAGATGAACAGGAAATCAACAAGAGAATAAGAATAACAAAAAAGAAAAAATATAAAAGATGAAAAGAAAGAAGGAAAAGAAGGAGAAGAGAAAGGTGTGAAAAAAGAAGTGAAGAAAGGAAAAAATAAAGAAAAAAGAATGAATGAAAAACAGAATAATGAATAAAGAAGAAGAAAAAGGGTGGAAACGGTGAAAAGGCTGTTTGTCTAGGAACAACTTGACAACCTACTCAATCTTCATCGAACTCTAACAAACTTAATCTAATTTAAAGCTACTCTTAACCCCCGCGACATTAAATGGTAGATTACTTCAACATTGAAAATTGAATATATAGAGGCCAAATTAAGGTTCTTCATTGTATGTTTTAAACAGTGTTTTCTTTCTCAAAGAAATCACATAAAACTTTTAAAGTATAATAAAAAAATATCAAATAAAAAAGACAATTTATGGGACAAAAATAAAGTCTTTTATGAGTGTATTTAGCTTTATCTGTCACTGCAATTAATTGTTATTTCGTCAGAGATACGATTGCCTTTGACATATGTTTGGAGTTTCTTCTGGTCTCTACTATCAATGGAGTTCGAAAGCAACTTTGCTTTAGTGGTGCCTGCAATTTGTACGAGTGTTTTGCATTATATATATATATATATATATATATATATATATATATATAACATTAAAGCACACTTCTTCTTCTATGTGCCCTGTCCCTTCAGGACGTAGGCGATCATGGCTTTCTACGTCTCCCTATCCCTGGTGGCTTTTAGCACGCCTTCTCCTGTTACACCATGCAACCCTCGTTCCATCATCCACCTGATTAGGCCCTTCAAATTTTCCCCTGCCTTCTTTTCCCTCTGTCTCTCCTTCCCTCTATCTGGCCTGTTAGTATCAGGTTCTCCAAACCCTCCTTCCTCATTGCATGTCCCAGCAACTTCAGCTGTCTCGTCCTGATGCTCAGTATTAATTTCCTTTTTGTTTCCATCATTTCTAAGACCTCATAATTGCTCACATGCTATTCGCAGTATCCTTCTGTAGAACTACATTTCAGTTGCTTTAAGTTTTTCCTTCGTCTTTGATGGTATTGTCCAGCATTCACTGCCATATTGAAGAACAGACAACACATAGCAATCCTGTACTCTCTTCTTTGTTTCTAGCGAAATTGTCATGCTTCTTAATACTTTACTCAACTTCTGGAATGCTTCCTTCGCCACGCCAATTCGTCTTCGGATCCCTGTGTCGAACTTTCCGTCTTCTGACCCAAGCTAAATTATTAACAAAACAAGACTCTAGAGGAGTAGTTCACAAAATCTTTTTTTCTCTGGACCGAATTTTCGGAATGAAAATTGGCTTGCGCCTCACCATATTTTATGTGATAAAAAGTACATTAAAGAAAAAAAAACCCAAACAAAGAGAAGATTAAAGAGAGATAATCACGGATTTAAAGTCATAACATTATTATCGATAACTCCAGTTTGCTGATCTAGTTATGTGAGTTAACTATTTCGTCGGCTTCACCACACAACCTATCTTTTGAGTTCTCCTACTTGGGATTTACGGTATACTTCTCAAATCTACTCATGTCATCGATTATACTTGGGACATTTACCGAGAATGTCGTTTAATTTTCTCATCGGCTTGCTAACACGTACTATGTTTTGACTTATTGCGATTCACAGCTTACTTCATATTGGATCCTCGAACAAACCTAATCATGTAGCCGATTAAACTCCTTTTGAGCCATCTTGGTACATTGACCGAATATGTAGTTTAAATATCTCATTGGTTTTCCCACACATCCTATATTTGAATTTTTATTCTTGGAAATTACTGCAATAGATTCTCGTACTAATTTAATCATGTCGTCTAATCATGTACCATCTTAAGATATTCAACAATTCTGTAGGTTAACTGTCTTATCGGTTTGCTCACAAATGTTATATTTTAACTTCTTCTTCTTCTTCTTCTTCTTCTTCTTGTAAATTAACTTATACTTTCTAATGGATACTCGTACCAATCCAATCTTAAACACTTTCAGTGACATTGTGGGGCATTCACAGATTATGAGCGTTAACTGGCTCATCGAATTACCCACACATCATATCTTTTGATTTCTTCTTTTTTGGATTTACAGCACACTTCTTAATGAAGTCTCGTATAAATCCAG
The DNA here is from genome assembly GCA_037127315.1 of Ascarosepion bandense. Lineage (NCBI taxonomy): Eukaryota > Metazoa > Mollusca > Cephalopoda > Sepiida > Sepiidae > Ascarosepion > Ascarosepion bandense. The sequence goes on along the minus strand of JBBBDQ010000788.1, from coordinate 1,756,968 downwards.
TAATGTTGTCGATTATACTCTTTCTGTCTCATCCTGGGACATTTACCGTGTATGTGAGAAATTGTCTTATCGGCTTTTCCATTTATCCTATCTTTTGATTTCTTCCTGTGATTTATCTGTTATGACCTTGACTTCATTCGTTCTAATGGTCTTCTTCTTCTTCTTCTTCTTCTTCTTCTTCTTCTTCTTCTTCTTCTTCTAATTATTATTATTATTTTCTTTGATTCCTGCTTCGTAGTCATTTCTTCCCGAGTTCCAACGAGAAACCTAAAATCAGAAATAGCATCATGTCATTTCTACTAAGCGTTTTATTTTTACCTCACCCACCGCAAAAAAGTCCTAAGAGAAGGTACATTTTATATAGATAAAGTCATTCGTAAAGTGTGGAATGTACATACGATTACGATTTTTAGCATTTCTTTAAGTTTAAGGCTGTTAGGATCCTCTTTAATGAGTCGGTTATTACTAATATCATGTTTCTTGATGAAATAATGTAATATGACAGAGATACTACTTCACCTGAGATTTTTACCTGTTGCAGGTAATGTGCCCTGTAGACATTAGATCTAAACAAAAGAAATGGGAAAGGCTCGTTTACCCCTTCCCCACGTCCTTTAATCTCCAGTGATGCATAGACTGAGTCCGCTGAAGAAACGCTTAGTCTGAAGATCACATTCTAGCGTCCCAATACAACGGAGTGCTGATTGCAGACACTGAAAGAAAACTACAAGATCTCCGACAGAAGGTAGCTGTGAAGAGTGACAAAAAAGGACTACAAATAAACTTTAAGAAAACTGAATGCATGGTCATCAGCAAAAAGAGCAACCCAAAATGCCAAATACAGGTGGGGGATACTAGAATCAAGCAAGTACAAAAATTTAAATACCTAGGAAGTGTTCTAACAGGAGATGGAAAGTGCGACACAGAGATCCGAAGGCGAATTGGCATGACAAAGGACGCGTCCCAAAAGCTGAGTAAAGTACTAAAACACAAGAAAATTTCACTAGAAACAAAGAAAAGAGTGCTCGATTGCTATGTGATGTCAGTTCTTCAATACGGCAGTGAATGCTGGACAATATCATCGAAAATGAGGACAAAACTTGAAGCAGCGGAAATCTTGTTCTACAGAAGAATGCTGCGGATATCGTGGACTGAGCATACAAGCAACGATGAGGTGTTGGAAAGAATGGCAACGAAAAGGAAATTAATAGTGAGTATCAGGAAGAGACAACTGAAGTTCGTGGGACATGCAATGAGGAGGGAGGACTTGGAGAACCTGACACTGATAGGTCAGATAGAAGGAAAAAGAGACAGAAGAAGGCAGCGGATAACATATTTGCAGGGCCTGATCAGGTGGATGACGTAACAGGAGTTGCGAGGTGTAACAGGAGAAAACATACTAAAAGCCACCAGGGATAGGGAGACGTGGAGAACCATGATCGCCTACGTCCTGAAGGGACAGGGCACATAGAAAAGGAAGAAGATCAAAAACTAGTCAAAATGCAAAACGGCGTTAAATGTTTGTTATATACACTTCTACACGTTATATCTCTCGGACCAATTTAGGTTTTATTTAAATGCACAAGGAGACAGGGCCAAACTCTACCCGTAACATACTCGTCGATAATACAAACATAATAGCCCCATCCACGTAAAAATGGCCAAAAATAATAGAAGCATTATTAATTTAAAAAAAAACAACACTCAATAATATCAACTACAAACACGGCCAAAGTGTACGGACAATGTTTGGAAAGTAAAACCTTTCTATAATTCTTAGTACATATATAAAAGCTTCCGACCATATCACGTTGAATACACCGGTTCTCGCTCGATCACTGAAGTTCAGCAAAGTTGAGTCGGCTTAGTACTTAGATGGGTGACCGCTTGGGAATATCAGGTGCTGTAAGCGTTTAGTGACTGATATGCGTTGCGATGCAGTGGATATCGGCTCGGAAGAGAAATCGGTGACCCTGTATTTACTTTTATTAATCCGTCCCTTTCCTCCAGTTATGGGTTAAATAACAGGGTAAGACTTGGGAACCCTGCCCTTAAAAACAAATCCCAATGAATCTTGATACTCGAAAAGAAAAAAACTAGACACAAAACTCATATAAAAACAACAATAAAATTGTTGAAAGACAAAGGTATTACCAGCAATAAATAAATAAAATTTAGTTGGCAATAAATGACCCGACGAAGTTGATATGCCATAAAAACCAAGCAACTAACATATATATATATATATATATATATATATATATAAACCCGTACAATAAGTTAAAAGTAAAACAAAATGAATCCTTCATAACCGCAATAAGTATAAAGTGCTTGGATATATAAAACATTTGGGCAATTTTGAAATAATTTATGCCCTGAAAAGAAAAAAAGATATATAAGAACTCAGGAAAAAACAGTTTTATAAAAACTTAACCACAGCACCTTGTCTGTCGTTTTTAATAAACAAGGGACTGGTGCCTAAACACACAAACAAGGGATTGGTGCCTAAACACACACACACACACACACACACACACACACACACACACTCACTTTTATATAAAACAGAAGATTTTCCCGCCGTAGACCGTAGGTTGCCAATTCCTTCTGTGGTAGACGGGTTGCCAACCAAGGCTATAGAACCTGATATTTAATCCATAGCTTGAGGGAGAAGAGATGAATTAATACCTTTTCCAAGGAATTTGCACGTGAATGTGGGATGTGTGTGTCTGTGCGCGCGCGCGCTTGTAAAGAGGGACATTGAGCGACTTAATGATTCAGTTTGAACTCGAGACTCGTTTTTAGATGTTTGTGGCAATACACTTTCACGATTCATCTGTAATGGGTCTTTTGTCTTTTTCACGTCATAAGTACCATCTAAAAGCATAAAAAGAAAATTTAACTCAACAAAGAGAAATATATTTTTGAACATTAAGTAAAAGGTATGAAGAAATTACAATCTTTTTGAAATTCTCATTAATATGGTTACGTGTGATCTCGCCATTTTTTGTGTCTTATCGCGTTGGACTAAAATAAACATAAATGGCAAAAGAAAAATGTAAATTTCATTCTTTTTGGGCGGGAGAATTTAGAATTGATCTATGGGTTTAAATTTGTTTCTCTGCAATGTTCATGTGAAATGGAAAATAAAATAATGAAAAGAAAGGAAGGAAAAAATTTAAGAATCGTTCAGTAAAGAAAACCTTTTGATTTTTATTTCTTGTATTGTTTCGTTATTTTTTTTGTTTTGTTTGTTTGTTTCATTTTGTCATTTAGTGAAAAAGGAAAAAAAAAGCACGAAAAGCAAATCACCGAATCGGTTGTTTAGAAAGTTAGTGTGAAGAAATTGAACTTATTTCGAAGTAAATGATAAATGAATATATCCAGGAGAAGAGGTGTTAAAACTGTCTCTGAACACCAGAAATTGAACGTAATGGTATATACAGAATGTTAACCTTTTTTTCCCCCAAAAAAAACAAAAAAAAAATATGGAGAGATAATAATAATAATAATAATAATAATAATAATAATAATAATAATAATAATAATAATAGAGAAAAGAGCGAAATTGCAAAGAAATAAACCTGGCACTCTTTTCCAAGGAAACACTCACAAAAACTACATGAAATAAATAAAAAAAAATCCCCAAGTTCAATTAGAAGTAAATGAACAGACCGAAAAGGAAATAAAAATTTTGAAAAAGAATTAAAAAGTAAGTGTCTTGTGGTAACCATCGGGAGAAAGAAAATAAAAGTCGATCCTTGAAAAGAAGTGAAAAAAGATTCAATAATCGTGACGTCATTAATCCCAGACCTCCAATGGATACTGTCAATTTATCACCAGCCGATCAGTAGCTGGTCCCAGCGGAACCGGAAGTCGTGACGAACCATATTAAAAAAATATTTTAAAAGAGAAAAGCATATTTCTTTTAAGATGAGTTTTGCCATCTGAATCTTTCTTCAAATTACTTATCTTTTCTTTGACTTCGTTCATTTAAGTTTTATATATTTTTATTCTTGATCATTTGTTAAAGTGAAAAACTGTAACTCTTCGAAGGAATTCTACCGCTTCGCTTTTTGACTTTGTTATTTCCTGCAAGAACGCATAAGTTTAATAACCTTATTTAACAATAATGAGAAAATGTTATATAGAAAACGAATTTCTAAGAATAATAATAATAATAATAATAATAATAATTGTTGTATACGGATTTCCTTCCGGGTCTCAATCAGGGACCTAAGGTCAGAAATGGCTTCATGACATATTCCACTCATCATTTTTGTAAAACAAAAGCAAAGATCACACACAATTTACATAAATAAAACTCTTGATAATATATGAGATGTAATAGTAAGTACAATCTTTTGTATTTTTTAAAGGCATGGATTAAAAGGAATCTATTCAGTGTGTATATCGAAAATTTTCAAATCAATCCGAGAGCTCCAACTACAATTGGAATTATTGATGTCCTCATGTGTTTCATCTTTTAAGATTTCTACTTAAAGATCAGTGGATATCGGCTCGGAACGACAAATCGGGGCGCAGAGTTCGAATTCCAGTTGAATTCCTTGCATTCACTTACGCACAAATACCCTTGGGAAAGGTACTAATCCGTTTCTTCCCTCCAGTTATGGGTTAAATTTAATCCGAAACTCATACCAATGTCATCGCTGAGACATTTTAAAGTATTGAGAAGCCCCTTTAACTCATTGCCGTCTTTGGTAAAGAGTTTGATAGCATTCATATAGAATAGGTGGTTAAAAACTTTATTATTTTACTTTGCATCTATAGTTATTACTGTTTAGTTAAAAGATTAAAGGCAGACAGAATATTCAAACAATTGGAAGTAGTAGTAACATTGGTGTGACTTTAATTTGGTTTCCAGTTTCATGCTATGTTAAATGAAATTTTCTATCACCGAGAAGACTTTGTATATTTACAAAGCCTTATGGATCCAAGAGTGTGGCACACTATCAAATGCTTTACGGTAATCTATCCAAGCACTGCAGAGATTTCTATCTTTTTTTCTGCAATTTTTCAGGATCATTTTATTTATTAGTACTTGTTCTTTGCAACCATATGAACCTCTTCGACATCCCTTCTGTTCCAGGGGAAGAATCTTGTTTTAATAAAGAAAGAAGTGCAGTTCGTCAAGACAGACGTAATCAATGTATATGCAGTGGGCAGACATGTCATTGGTCTATATTTTTTTGGATCATCCGCTTCACCCGTTTTTTTTTCGGGGGAGATATGTAATACCTTCATTGATCCGTTTTAGAATTCCATCGGGGCTATTGAATAGCATTGATAAAGTTTGCACAAGAGTTTTATGGATTGATGACAGATGATGGAGCCAAAGGTTGAGTAAGTTGTAATTTTCTGGGGATTTCTATTTTGGAGATTTTGTTAGAGCTAAATCAAGTAGTGTATTTTCCCCTCTCTGTACGTGATCAAAATGAAATCGTCCAATTATTTATGAGATATTATAACACGCTGTCTTGTTGATCACAGATTAAACAAAACAGGACCGCCTATTACCACTTGATAAGGCTGGTCCAGGCATGCAATATGCAAAAAGGATTGGTATATGATGAAAACCAGATTCAAGACCGCAAGGACAGTATAGATTTATATATATTTATATATATCGAATAATTACAAGTATATAAGCAAGTCAAAATAAGTGACGAAAAGAAATGTCAGTTGGCTAGTATTTCAGTAGCACGAAAATATACGTGCTGTATTTTTTCTACGGGACGATCATTTATTCAACTTCAGTCAGTCAGTTAAGTGTCATACGTGATACACGCTTGGGTGATCATGTTTCGAAAGAGACATGACTGACTGGGCAGAAGATTATCCCGCAGTAGGTCGCCATTGCTTTCTGCGATATACTGGTTGCCAGCCAAGGCTATAGAACCCAATCTGTCCTGTTATTTAACCCATAACTGAAAGGAAGAGACATATTAATACTTTTTTCAAGAGTATTTGTGCGCAAGTGAATGCAAGGAATTGAACTGGAATTCGAACTCGGCTTCCAGATTTGTCGTTCCGAGTCGATATCCACTGCACCACAACGCACATCCATATTCAACTGCAGTTGGTTGAATTTGCAATCTCTCTCTCTCTTCCCCTCCCCCTCTCTCTTTCTGATCGTCTTCATTTCTAGCAGCAGGCGAGTTTTCAGGCCGACCGTATTTCAAACCTCTTCCAAACCCGTCTATCCAAGACCAGGCTGCCGACTGATTAATTCTCGTCTTGCATTTTGTTTTGTTTTTTTAAACAAGCACCCCAACCGGGGTGGGAAAGAGAGATGTAACGTTTCTATTTCCCTCGCTGTATAACTCTTACCAGCTCAAAATGAAAACAGTTACATTGACTTCCAGTAGAAGGGAAGAAAGCACACATTCTGGATTTGTCTGCCTGCTCTTATCAACTGTCTTGTTAATTCAGTACACAAGAAATTGTCAAGACAACATTTCGATCTAGGGTCACACAACGTCAAAACCCATTGACATCTGTTGTAACGAGAATCCCTTTGAAAAATTCACTTAAAAATAATTGTGTACTCAGTAAACTTTGCATCTGGTTTTTTTTTCATTTGTAATCATTTCGGCTACTTTTCCTGACAAAATAATTATATTCCCTAATTTTAGAGAAATCTCTTCTCATCTTGAAAATCACTTAATATTAATACCAGCCATCCAAAAATAGGGTTACAATATTGGTAGGGCGTAACGGTCGTGCTAAATAACGATAGAAGCGATGAGCACAATACTACTACTACTAGTTGTTATTATTATTACAGTTAAGCGAAAAGCTCGAGTTAAGAAAAAAGAAAAAAGAAAAATCAGTGTTTGACAATATTAAACAATATTTCGACAGGATATCTTGGGAGACTCAAGGTCAGAAATTGCATAAGGATATTTTCCACAAATCATTTTTGAGGGAAAAGAAAAAAAAATTAAACCGAAGATCACACACATAGTAGATAAAACCCTTCGAAAGGTGTAGGCTTGCTTTTGAGTACCATTTTATAAAATTTCTTTAAAGCTCGGGCTACAAAAATTTCTTTAATGAGTCTACCAGAACTGTTTCTAATTAATCCGTGAGTACCAACTACAGCTGGAATTGTTGATGGCCTCATGTGCCACATTTTTTAGATTTCCACTTCAAGATCCTTGTATTTATATAGTTATTTGAAGATGTTCATAGATACATTATTATTATTATTATCATTGATCTTTATTATAACCATATTTCGATTTCTGCTATGGTCACACTTCCTACCAAGTCTGCGGAAAGACTCGAGACAGGTAGTGTTGTGTTATGGCTAAATTTCATAATTTGTTTTTCTACCTCTCATAAAATCACTAGTGTTACATATACAATTTTCTTTTAGTGTGTGAGGTCTATTTATCTCTGAGCCGTTTTTAATTGGCTCTTTCCTCTCGTTTCTTTCTTTCTTTCTCTCTTGTTTTCCTATGTTTTTTTTCTCTGTGTCCTTCTCTTTCCTCTTTCTTTTCCCTTTTTTAAATTTCTCTTTTTGTTTTCTTATCATTCCTATCCTCTTTACCTCGTACGAAAAGTTTTCCAATAATAAAAGGAAGTGAATTTTCAGAAATTTTCTTTTCAAAAATAACGTTTATCCCATCATTAACTACTTGATGAGACATTGTTCTTTCAATGTCGAAACAAAATGTACAATTTTGTAGTATATTGTAGTTTGTACATGTTCTTTAGTATAATTTATAATAAATATTCAATGCTCTATTTTTATATTGAGCACTGTTTAAAATTAATGTTTTGAACGTTGCAAATATTTTCTTCGTTCCTTATTCATTTGTATATATATATATATATATATATATATATATATATATATATATATATATTCTTCACTAATTGACGACATATTTATTGCAAAAAAAAAATTAAATAAGGCACTGTAAAAGAGCGAACACGCGGCAAGAGCTTTCGTAAATGGTAGTATATTTAATAACTAGTATTAAAGAGAATAAACTGAGCAAACGCTGCCTCGCTGTTGTTCCTCTTATGAACTGAGCCGACGCTCTCTCCATATTGTCTCTGTCACCACGTGCGCGACAGGGGAATATATATATATATATATATATATATATATATATAACAGACAAATTGACAAGTCGATAAAAGTTAAATTTTGTAATTTCTGTATGTATATATGCGTGGGTATATTAATCTGTATATGTGTCTGTTTGCTAGTGTCTCTGAATATACTCGTCTATTTTTCCATGTGTGGATATTTGTAGGTTTATTTATGTATGCGTTCTTTCTCTTCCTCGTTTAATATATGAATAACTTTCTAAATCTAATAAATTGTTAAACTTATACATTTTTAAAAAATTTATCAACAATAATAAAGTAGATATAATAGTTAATTAATAATGCTGATCTCAATTTAATCAAATATTAATACTAATGCCCCCAAGATTATTTTTAAGTCTGCCCACATGTTCTCCAAATTAGAATTTACTTTACTCTGATTGGTCCACATTGTACATACAACAATCCCTCCCCGATTAAAGGTGTTTTGCTTGTTTTTAACCTTTTGAAACCATTCACTTAAAAATAAACCACATCACTTGACAAGACATAAGAAGTGTCGAAACAAAATAGCTACTTTTGTAGTGATATTATAACATATCCATGTTATAATTTCTGAATAGATTATATATATATATATATATATATATATATATATATATATATATGCATACAAACAAATAAATACACAACTGTCTTTATTATAATAGAATATATAAACAATTATATGAGGCGTTTTGTCCATTAAAAGACTTAACCAGCAACAACAGGTGGGTCTGTAATAGAAATGCTATCAGTCGTAAATGTGAGATTGGATATTTGTTAAAACTTTTTAAAATGGGTTGATCCAGAAACAAAATGAGCTGAAAGAGCACTTAAAAATTTTCCCTCTTCCCCTTGAATATTATTTGAAATATACCCAGTGTATATTTTCAATAACCCATGGAAAAGAACGTCATTCCGTTTTAACAGTTGGATGGGGCTTTTAGAAGTCATAAAAACTATTCTTACTAAACCTAAAAATTTACACTATTTATATTTAGAGGGTAGAACAGCCGAAATGTTGTTGTTATCCCAACGTTTTGGCTGTTGTACCCTCCGGCCTTCATCAGGTGTATATCGATCTGGGTAAGTTACAGGGAACTGAACTGAATTCTTTATTTAATCTACAACTGTTCTCGTTTAACTGCCAATGTCTGTGATAACAACAACAAAGATGAGGAGAACAGTACGAATATAAATAGTGTAAATAATGATAACTCCTCATCCGAGAAATTCAAACAGAAAATAAACCAAAGTTGGTTGTTTTTATTTTACAAATTCAATTTTGTCAGCTAATCGATGTGAATATTGAAATGATCATCAAAGTTCAAAATCAGTGTCAGAAGTATTTCCGTATTTGTTGAAACAATTGGAAATGTTTGAAAATCTGACAAAAATCCACAACATAGTGTGGCGCAATTTCTTTAAGGATTTCAAATTAGCGACAAACTATCATAAAAAGTAGGCATTATTGTAACCTTTAAAGAAAAATTGATGATTGATTCGTTTTTCTACGGTTTATCAACCCTTTGCATGTTATTTAAAGCCAGGAAATATTTTTAGATTGTAAGAATTTATTTTTTGTTTTTGTTGATAATAATAGTTTAGCGATATAAGTCTCACTAATTAACCCATAGCTAGGGTGAAAATATGTGGATTCATACCTAATCAGAATTTGATAAACAAAAAAGGCATTATAGTGTGGATATAAAGTAGGGGGTCCATTTTATATTACAATCCATATATAAAATGATTCTTGATTTTATAGCCACATTAGTTTCTATACATTTATATTTTATAGAATCTAAACAAATCTAAGACATGCGTGTGTAGATAATCAGAATTTCATTGATTGATTGATTCGCTTTCTACGGCTTATCAAATCATTGCAGGTTATTTAAAGCCAGAAAATATGTTTAGGTTATAAGAATTTTTTTAAGGGAATAATGATTTAGTGAAATTATTCTTACTAATTAACCCAAAGCTGAAAGTTCTGGGACAAAATTAGGTAAGATAATTAGGAGAATTTGACACATAATATATTGAATGCAAGAAGGGTATTCAGCCTTCTCTTCTTGATGTTTAGTATCAGTTTCCTTTTCGTTTCGATCCTTTTCAAAACTTTGTCGTTGCTCACATGTTCGGTCTATGATATCCTCGGCATCCTTCTGTAGAACCTCAATTTGGTTGCTTCGAGTTTTCTTTCATCTTTGATGAGATTATTCAGCATTCGCTGCCATATAGGAGAACAGATGTCACATGTCAATCCAGTACTCTTTTATTTGTTTCCAACGAAATTTTTCTGTCTCGCAATACTCTGCTTAGCTTTTGGAATGCGTTTTCGGATCTCATTGTCACACTTTCCGTCCTCTGTTAGAACACTTCCCAGGTATCTAAATTTCTGCATTTGCTTGGTTTTAGTATCCCGACCTGTAATTGGCAGTTTGGGTTTCTCTTTTTACTGATGACCCTGCATTCAATTTTCTTGTAGTTTACTTTTCGTGTCTGCTATCAGTACTGCATCATCAGCCTACCTTATATTGTTAAGATTGTGGCCGCCAATGATGAATCCTGGCATAACTTCTAGAGCTCTTAGAATTGTATAGGTTGAATAAATCCGGTGAGACGATACATCTTTGTCTTACACTCCTTTCTATCTTTGGATATCTGCTGAACTCATTTCCTGTCCATATGCAGTTGGTTTGCTGTCATTATAATTCTTAGTTATTCTAATGCCTTTCCCGAATATATCAAGGTTGCCTAGCATCTCTATTTAGTTTTTGTGGCGTACTTAGTCGAACGCTTTTGCGTAGTCTATAAAACACAGGTCCACGCCCTTCTGCATTTGTATTGCTCTTTCTGATAACATTCTAAGCATAAGTATCATGTTCCTTGTTCCGGTGTCCTTGACGAACCCAACACTGTTCGTGTCATATTTCATGCCTGAATCTGATGCACACTCTATTCATCAAAATCAGGAGGATTAATTTTTTATATGGCTCGTTAAGCTGATTGTTCGGTAGAGTTCACATTCCTTGGCACCTGGCTTCTTAATTAGTGCTACGAAAATCGATCTGCTTAGGTCTTCTGATATATCGCCATTGTAGATTTAATTTATTATATATGTAGTCTTGTCTACGCCAAAATCGTCTAAGGCTGTCAGCATTTCTTTTACAATACCGTCGAGTCCTGCTTTTTTCCCCTATTTAATGTGGTCACTGCTGAATATTTAAAAAAATATTTAAAACCGAAGTAGTAGACTTCGGTTTTAAATATTTTTGGCCAGTTAAGATTTCTGTGTATTGTCGTGGAAGAGTTCTTCGATATACTCGTTCCATCGATGAAGTCATTTTTCTTTCTTAAATATAAGCGTTCCGTCCTTGGATTTTATGTAACCTGTTGCTGAATATGTCTTTTATCAGGTTAGTTCTTTAATCATTTTATGCATAACTCCTTTATTTGTCATACACAATATATATATTTCTGCACAAATGTCGTTGAACTATTCTTCTTTAGCCAGTCCATATTTGTTTCTTATTTACTTCTGTAGTTTCCTGTATTTCGTTCCATGTCTTGGCATTGTTTTCTGTGTCCTTTGCATTATATCGAGAATCTTATCTGTGATCTACTTATTTTTTCCTTCTACGTCATTTCCCTTTGGAATACTGTTATTTACTGATCTCCTTAAAGCTTCTCAGTGTCTACCGTTTTGAGTTTCCATCTCCAATTTGTCAATCGTATTTTTTTAACACTGTCGTTCACGAGTCTGTTGTATTGCAGTCTGGGTGCTGCGTTAGGCTTCTTCAATCTCCGGTTTCATACTTAGTTTACATATAAGCGAGTGATGGTCACTTCCGCAGTTGGCACTTGGATAGGTTTTGCATTCCCTAATGTCTTGTAAATATAACTATCAACAAGAGATTCAGGATTTTGAAGTCGATTCGGTTTTTCATTTCTCCTCCTGGGTTTCTCCATGTCCATAATCTTCTTGGGCGTTCTTGAAGGTGTTGGTTATTACCTGGTCGTTTGCTGTGCACTACTAGACCCATTTTTAATCATTGCAATTTCCTAGTCTGAAATTGCCAACTACTTCACCTTTCTACTCCTTGCTTACTTTGGCATTCAGGTCTCCCATGATAATTTTAATTTATTGTGATTTATATTGAGCTTTGATGTTGTCCAGCATGGAGCAAAAAGAATGAATTTCCTCCTTTTTACTTTGTCTTGCCTACACGAAAATGATAGATATGTTGAAAAAATATCCTTTCCACAAGAATTCTTTCAGATAACTGGCAGTACCCCAAAATGCATTTCTTCATGTCTTGTACCACTATCAAGCCGACTGTTTTTTCATTATTTTCACCACTTGCGTATATAATCCTGTGGTTATCACTGACAAAATATCCGTTGTTTGGCCAATTAGATTCACATATAGCTAAAATGTTGATGTTTAAATAAATACACAACTGTCTTTATTATAATAGAGAGGTACACATACACACACATATTCTTCACTACTCGACGACATAATTAATGCAAAAAATGATTAAATTTAGCGTCATTTTTTCGTGTCCATAAAAATAAACAGAATTTAATTATAGTGTAAAAAAAAAATTATAATAATTATAATTACCATTAATTCACTCATTTTAAACGAATGGGAATCGAACCCACTTTTCTCCTTTATACACATTCTCACTATCAGACAAGCAATTTACATGGGCAAGTCGTCAACACATGCGTCAACGAAAATTTATTCTCCTTTTCTTTTTCAGGCCATAAGGGTAACATTTATCTTTTAGCCCTGAATAAACATTCTAGGTAAGGAAACCCCATACGCTTCTTGTAATTTCTGACTAAATTATCGTTACATACATCTATAAAAACAAACGAGAAAAAAGTATAAACTTTGTTTATTCTTTTGTTGGAATCCGATCCATATTTAATATTAAACTCACAATTTTACGCAACATTATTCAGATATTGTCTCCAGATAATAAATAATACTCGTTTTGTTACACTATTCGGACCATTGCCCTAATCTTGGTTGTCATTTGTGCCTTCTTCAGATGCTAGAATCGAACCGAACCCTTTATTACGATTACTGGGATATATAATTCTCATTCCTTGTGCGAAGCCTCTTTTGGCAGTCGACTCTCTAAGTTACTTGTTCACCACCGCTATAGCCTGGTATTGAACTCACAACTGTTTGGGTCAAGTCAGTGGAACTAACCAACGTCTATATCCACTGGACCACGTGTCTTTAGAGACAAGAACAACTGAATTACTGGAACTTATAAACTTAAACCTATTTTTTTTCCAGAGCTCATATCGCAATTTTTTTGACACTAATGCTTTTCTCTGGCACTCCGTATTACTGGTTCCCGTGTTGTAGTCATCTTTATATTTGGTCGGCTTAGGAGATTTTTGTAGCCTAGCATACAACTGCTGAAACGTCCTACAAATGACAACCAAGATCAGGACAGTAGTCCGAATAATGTAGATAGTGTAAATACTATATCATAAATATAGACAAATACTCGTTTTATTGTTTCCTCATCTTGCTGTTTCTCATTTTTACTAGTATTTTATGTTATAACTTCCCTACGAAGGCAATTCTTTTTCAGATATTGTGAAGTTAATTATTGCTTACGTAGCCGACCTTCCAACATTAATTTGTTGAAATTTTGTAATTAATAGAATAGCTTCCCGCCTTTCTAGATATTAATCTAATTAATAAAAATGCATAGTAGAACAGTAAGCAATATTGAAGTAATGAATATCTCTGGGAAGCAAGCAGTTGCAATTAATGTTAAAGTGAAAACAGTTAATAAAATCAATGCATGGAATACTGATGAATGTTACAGAATTTGAACAAGTTATATAATAAAGTAATATTTATTTAGGGATTTATTTATAAACCAAAAAGTAGGTTTAGTTTTCATTATAAAAACTAGTAACTCTAAAACACGTAGTACAAGTTGTCAATATATATATATATATATATATATATATATATATATATATATATATATATATATATTTCTGAGTTATATTTATGCAAATATTGTCCATATGTTAACCCAGTACTTTACTACCCGGCTCTCTAGATGATTAACTATGCATTTAAATGATTCTAGCGCCTTTACACAACACCTTATGTCACATACCGTTTCCATTCTGCATTCCGACATTCGTAAACTTCTTATAGACAATACTAAAATTATTGATCAACACACAGACATTAGACGCCTTAAAATTTTAGAGCACTACATATCAGAAGTAATAAACCTTTTATCAAACGCACAGCTTACCAAGTTTCTGGACACATACTTCAATGTGTTTAGAGTTTATATTTGAAATATTAGATAATTCACATAATTACTTCCCTTGAACTTTAAATTCCCTAAATGTATTTTTTACGTTATTGAAAAATCTGTAGCAACTCTAAATATTCCATATTATCTGATAATTCACGCCTCTACGTGATCGCATATTTTCACGCATAGACACGTTTACATTATTACTTCCCTTGAAATTTTAAAGATTTTCTTAACGTTTATGTAGTTCTTCAAAATGCCGTAACACGTTCTTTGCTACATGACAATTGTTGATGTTTAAAAGTGTAAATTTTACCCTGATGATGAAATTGACATTTGAAAGTATTCGGTTAACGTATGGACAATATTTACATTAATATAACTCGGAAAAAAGCCTCATTAGAAAATATGAGAAAATACAAAAGAAAATCTGCAAGAATAAGTTATCTCTATCGTTTAATACAATGTGTTTAAAAGAAAAGATGCTGCCAAAATATACGTACTTTTATATATATATATATATATATATATATATATATATATATATATATATATATATATACAAAGTTCTTTACAAAATGAATTAACTTGCGCATATTTTTAATTTATTTCTTTAAACATTATTTTTAATGAATATTCGTATTTGAGTAGATGCTCTTAAACACACATTTTTACGATTTTTCGTGCTATTGATATCTGCTCTGTTTTCATATAAAAAATGTAAGGCACGTCAGATCTATTTTTTCTTCACCACAGACAAACGTTCGAATCCTGTCAGAGGACGCATATTTTCCTGACGAGATTTCTTGATTATTCAGGCCAATAAATGTAAAGAAATATAATGTTTAATTATAAAAAAATAAACAGCATCTACTCAAATACGAGTATCCATTAAAAATAATATTTAAACAAACTATATATATATATATATATATATATATATATATATATATATATATATATACGTTCCGCCAAAGAAAAGTGATACCTAAGGTTTAAAACGAATTTTTAAAAATGAAAAATCTTTCTTGAAGCTTTCATTTTTGTTTTAATTTTAAGTTAATAGATTAAATTTAATATTCCCAATGAGCAAAATACTTAGATGTATTTTTAATAATCATTTCACTCTAAGCAAGGTAGAAATGCCTCTGGTGCGCAAGGGGTTACAGTGAGAGAATTAAAAAATGTTCGGGATGTCGAAGAAAAGATAAGAGGTGGATGAGAGTCAAGTAGATAAAAGGTATCAATTGACATTGCATAGAAACTTTTGGAGATTGTAGCTATCAGAGAAGCAAGCAAATGAATGTAATTTTCACAAATGGAAGTGTGAGAAAAGAGCCCGTTAGAGTAGAAGAGTTACATTTAACTATTTCGATGGTAAAAGAGTGGGACCTTGATACCAATCTAGTAATACACAGAAATGCATGTAATCATGGAACCAGGAAAAAAAACTCTTCAGAGCAGTTGCCATGAAAATATTTGAAGAAAAGGCAGAGGGAAGCCACATCACGTTGAAGAGAAAGTGACTGAAGTTGGGCTTCTAAGTCAAGATCGGTTGTACTGCAGATCTTTGGATCTCAATTTCAAAACGAATCTAAATTGGTTGGAATAGGCTTTTTAATCGCTAAAAATCGCAGATTTTAGTCATTTAAAATTCTTTTAGTACAGCAAAATTCTCTTTATTAAAAAAATCTTTCAAAATAAAATATATTTTTCTTACACTTTATCTGAGAAATATCAGCTAATTTAAAGTTGAATCAATCTTTTCTGAAAGTAATATTAATTTTAGTTTAAAACATTACAGAAAAGCATTTTTAACACGGAGGTGAGTGTTTTTATGAGTTGCTGACAGCTCTATTGACAACCTGATATTTGGGATATTTAACTAATGTTTATTACGATGGATATATCCGTAAAAATTACGTAAGGAATATAACGTAGGCGCTTTTTTATATTTTTAAAAAACTACCGACTAATCTTAAAAATTTAGGAAAATATTGTACGTAATCTAAAGTTTCATTGAATTTTAGGTACTTTGGCTTTTAAATTTACTTTAATTACCACTCTAGTTTTCTGATAATGTCGTGTATTGACGAACGTATTTGCATAAATCAATTTATATACACACAAAAAATTCCTTTTAGAATATTGGTGGTTACTGAATTGTTATAAGCTATTTCCATTGATGATCAATAAATATAATTCTTACTTAATAACAATATCACCTAACCACTATAAATTAAACAATTTTAAAAGATTTAAAACTTTATAAATTATGATAATTAAAATAAAATAAATGAAAACAATTCTTGTAAAAGTTAATTTTTCATTGAAAAAATGTTTTTCTTAAAACAATAGTGTCCATAATTTTATCTATAAAAGCAATTGAAAGAGTCTCTAATGAAATAATATCTTAATTTTATTGTATTTTTATTTTACGATTCAATGCAGATTTTCGATAACAGGTATTTTACACAACAACAACAACAACAAAAATTTTTTCTAAATTCTCCAAAGACCTTTGATTATGAGACCAAAATTAATTTATTGAAATTTCATAAAATTAAATAAGTGTCGGGTAACAGATATAAAAACAAATATATTTTTACCAAAATTTTCTAAGAATGAAACATTTCTCAAGTAATTTTAATTAATTTGTGAATAAATCCTGACAGTTTCATTAAAATCCGGCAATTTTAATAAGAATTTCACCGCAAACCGACGCTAAAATTTCCTGTACTAATTTACGGTCACACCCCACGACGAAAGAAAAACGATAATTTAACCAAAATTTTCAAGGTTCTAAAAAAGATTTAACAAGTAAAAAAAGTCCCATAATAAAAAAAATCCTTTGATATTTCTTCTTAATAATAGCATAAAGACTTTGACGATAAACTTTTAGGTTATTTTTTCATCATGTATGCTCATTTTTACCGAATCTCTACCTACCTACCTACCTATATATATATATATATATATATATATATCCTAAAAGAAAGTGACATGAAGGTAAAATTCAAAGGGAGATTCTAGTAATTGTTGAAAAATTTGAAAAACTTTTAGCAAAGCTGAATTATATGTTATGTTTTTTTATTTTTTGCTTTTTCGTTCTTTCTCTCTCTTTTTTTCTTTTCCTTGTTTCTTTTTATATATCTCTTCCTTTACCCTCAAGCTTTTTAAGTTAACGGTTGTCACATCTGCATATCCAACACACATTTCTCCTTTTCTTCTTTTACCTTCCCACTCCCTCCTATAACGTTTCTCGTATCTCCCCTTTTTCTTTTTTCTTTCTCCTTTATCTCCCCCCCTTTTTTCCCCTTCCGTTCTTGTGACACGCTTATTTCTGATTTTTTTTACACACGTATACATGAGTTTTAAAATGTCTCTTTCACAGATCGAGTTGAATCCATTTCGCTATCTCGCTTACGCTTCCCTCTCTCTTCCCACCCCCCGAAACTGCGTTTGGACGCCTGCATTCTCAAATACTCTCTCTCCTATTTTTTTCATTTTTTCTCACACTTTTCTTTCTTTCTTATTTCTTTCCTTTTCCGTCTTTTTAAGTGAACTTTCGGTGTATGAAAAACTTTTGAATATTTCATAATAAAAAAAGGTAGCTGATGAAGCGAATTTATTTCGCTAAAATTTCATCTGACAGATGTGATTTTCGAATTTTTTGTTTGCATATATATTCGTGCAAAATCTTCTGTACAATAAAGACGGAAGGTAATGAAGGTTCGCCTGAAATAGGCCTATATTTCCGCTTAACCATAGAATAGCGTGTCTGTTTTAATTTTTACATATATTTGCTCTATATGTATTTACATACATATATATTTAGAACTCTCCTTTGGATTCTTCTTTATCTACATCGCATGTTTATATATATATATATATATATATATATATATATATATATATATATATATATATATATATAAGGATGGTTAATAAATAATTAACATTTTCGATTATTTTTCTTCTTCTAAAAGTAAAATTAAGTCACATTGTATTCAGTTACATTCTTACCATTATTTACAAGAACTTATTGCCACTTATGAAGAAGTTATTCGGTGTATTTTTGAGTAAAATGCCGCAAGTTTGATGCGAAAAGTTTTCAACGAAATCTTCAATCTGATTTTTATTAGCGATAGTTTCCACCATTGAAGTATTTTGAAGCAGTTGTTGTAAGGAGAAGTGAATATGATGGTGGGCAAAAATAGACCAATCGAGCTGCAAATTATTTTCTGTGTTATTCTTACTTTATGCGTCCCTGCGTTGTCAGGTAAAACAACACTTTGCCTATTTATAAGCATAGCAAGCATTTCGACCAAAGCCTTATGGACATGTTGCAGCTACTTGACTCATAAGTGTGCATTTAATTGGTTGGTTGATTTTATTTAGTGGCATGTCAGTCTCTAAGTGTTATTTAATACAGAAATCTAAATATTTTGAAAAACATTTTATGGTTATAATTGCATTTATTTTAAACGTATTTGTATACCTTCGACTACAGATAAAATGTATTTTAGTCATTTTATTATAAAATGGGTTGTTTTTCATTTTGCTGTAAAATGTATTGTTTTTAATTCTATAAAATTGTATTGCTGACCATATTGTTTAAAATTGTATTCCTCGTCATTCTATAATAAACAGGTATTGCTGGTCATTTTACAATATAAAAATGCATTGCTGGTAGTTTTCAGGGTCAGGATAGATCTGGGAACAACACCAATTAAAAAAACCTCCAATGTCCCGTGGTAATTTATCGTCATACCCAGAACTAAGGCGCATTTAATTCTGAATTGCGTTTTAAGAATTCAAAATGAATAATACCCCCAACGATTCCACTACACGCAAAATATGTTATTTTCCTTTCATGAAACTCAACTTTTGGGGTCGGTTGGGAAGATTTTCGACAATAAAATTGGTTGTCAAAAATGGAAATTATTTATGACTCAACCTAATATCTATCTATCTATCTATCTATCTATCTATCTATCTATCTATCTATCTGTACCATGCTTTATAAGCTCGTCCCAATATAAGGGAACCAACCAGAGATGGTAAAAATGCAAAATGATATTAAATATTGGTCAAAAGCATTTTCAGATATTGCTACTACCCTAGCTACAGCAGATAAATTTAACATTTTAAAATAATTATAACAGAGCGTATTGACGCGTGTTTACAAAAATCAACATCACAGTTATCACAGACACATTAAGTTTGCCTCCGCAATTCACCCCCGAGGATGATCTTGGGTTAACAAAAATTATGGCGCCTTCCTTGATGAATTTCATCTTAAAATCAAGAAGATAAATAGGGAACTAGAAAGGATTATTATAAAAATAAATAGACATAATGTGTCTATAGTATTCAATGAAACATCTATCTATCTATATATATATATAGAGGGAGAGAGAGAGAAAGAGAGAGAAATAGAGAGAGAGAGAGAGAGAGAGAAAGAAAGATAGAGAGAGATAGAGATAGATAGATAGAGAAAGAAATAGAGAGAGAAGCACCAAAATTTATGAGCAAACATTTAAGACCCAAAAGGGATTCCCTCATGGTTTGACACGACATTTACAAATGTTGTCAATACTAAAGAAAATAAGAAAATAAAATGAAAGAAGGAATAATATTCCAACTACTACTACTACTACTACTACTACTACTACTACTAATAATAATAATAATAATAAAACACTTTACAGTGGTTAATAATGAGAATATCTACATCCGAAAATAAGGATAAGAAACATCCAAAAATTACCATTACAGCAATTTATCGAAAGTTATGCTATAGTTAATGCCTATAGTAGAAAGAAAGAAAAGGAAAGAAAATGCTTATTTTCATTTCGCTTTTCAGCCTTTGGTAATCTGAAGTAATATTGAATGAATAGTAAACAAGTTATAAAAATAAAACACGTTAGAGTAAACTTGAAAAAATCAAATCGCATTAATCGAAGTGAGAAAAAGTCAAAACGATTTGGATGATTGAAAGCTGCTTGTTGATAGCGTTGCCCTGGGCATGTATTTTTATTTTTAAGTCAATGCCATTTTTACAGTAGGTGCGCGCATCTGAATACAATTACCAAGAAGATAGTTCCATTAAATTTGAGTTTTAAAAAGCACAGTGCCAATGGATGAGTTGCTTTCAATTTACTGACAGGCTCCTATGGGCACACTTCATTGGAACAGTTCAGAGCTATACAAAATTGTACAGAGCCAATAAAACCTCTGGGGATATTTTCAAGAATATCTCATCAATTTACGGATTAGCTGGCAAATTGAAAATTGAGTTTGTTTCAGAAGCGTACTTTTATTTCAAATATGTCATTGTAATACTAAGTTTAGAGCAAGGAAAGTGTCGAATGTTTCTCAGTGAAAGAAAGATGAAAATATATGAAAGATGACTGTTCGTTGAAAAGGTTTATTAATCATATACGATTTTTTTATCTTTTAAAGTAACGCCTTTTAAAAATTATATTTTAAAAAGATATCTGTTATTCCCTAAAGTTCGAACTAAATGCTGGGTTTCGTGGGGGCTATGCGTTTGCTAAGAAATATAGCGGACGGAATAAAGAATAAAGAATCATTTTAAAAGGGAAGTACAGATGATATACAGATAAAATATTTCAGTTTCAAATCATATATCAAGTCAGAATGCAATTTTGAATCAATAATTTTTACAAAATTAAATCTTTTAATCCTTGTAAAACATGAAAGACATCTAGTATAATAAAACAACAAATATATATATATATATATATATATATATATATATATATATATTGGTTTGAAAATAATAATTTTAAAAGTACAGGGCATTATGATGGATACAACTTAAAAAATGAAAAACAACCGGTTTCGTTGCCGCTCATCAGTTTTTTTTCTGGGGGGGGGGGGGTGGAGAACTTACAGTAAAATATAATAGGTGTGACAAATGAATCATTCAATGATGGCAAAGGGGAATGAGCCGCTAGAAACTGATCACAGTAAGGCCCAGAAAACACTCTCACTGCTTCATTCATTTGTTTCATTTGTCACAGATATTAAATTATACTGAAAGTTCTCCCAATTAAAAACTATTGATGAGCGGGAAAGAAACTGGTTGTTTTTTATTTTAAGTTTTATCCATCATTATGCCCTGTAATATTGAAATTATTGCTTTCAAACCAATACTCAACTTCTGTATCACAAAAACCTGTTTATATATATATATATATATATATATATATATATATATATATATATATATAAAATAGCTCATATAAAGTGCCGACGTTAATAAAACAGTGCTCGATGTAATACAACAGAGATATTAGATATATTTTAATAAATATACATATATATGTATTAATAACTATGTATATATTCCCTTGCCGACAGCATGACTCTGAATTGCACTTACGCACCATGTTACCGGTGAGGGGTAATATTTAAACTATCGCCGACTGACGCCGATTCGGTCGGGTTTCAATCCTGGGTTAGGAAGTGACCGGAGTCTAAGCCGTACTGATGAGCTGTGATACAGCGAAACAGATCTGTCTGCGGATGACTATATATATATATATATATATAAAAATTCAAGAAAATTTTCAAAATTCAAAGGTGTCGGATGTACATTTCGACATAGGATCTCTCATAGAGATTCTACGCCACGTCAGCTACATTGTTTTTTTTCCAAATGGCGAAGGCCCTGGAGTAGAGTGTGGAGGGGTTTTAGGTTAACAACGGTCACAAAGTAGAAAAGGACAGAGCTGGTAGTCGCGGGGTTACAGGGTGTTGAAACGGTATATTTAGGAAGGGGAGGAGTAGGAGTTCATATTTTATAAAGATAGACAACTAAATGAGTTAAATTTTACCTGAGTTAAATTTTAAATTTTATGGAATTTACCTTCCCAGTTGAATCCATTGTATTCACTTACGCGCAGATACCCTTGGGAAAGGTATTAAACCGTCTCTTCCTTCCAGTTATGGGTTAAATAGCAGGACAGATTGGGTTCTATAGCCTTGGCCGGCAACAAGTCTACCGCAGAAAGCAATGGCAACCTACTGCGGGATAATCTTCTGCCCAGTCAGTCATGTCTCTTTCGAGACATGATCGCCCAAGCGTGTATCACGTATGGCACTTAACTGACTAACTGACTGACTCTTCCACTTCGGATTAAAGAAAAACAATATATATAGTCCTCTATGTTTTAATTTCCAGGAATATTTAGACAAAACTGTCTGGAGTTTATTGCGGGACATATATCCTCCTATTAGCTTTAGAAATAGGTGTAACCTATGATTAGATGAAATTAAAAAAATTAAAAAAAGAAAGAAATAGTGGTAATAATCAGCTTTTAAACCAAAGAAATGAAGTGATTTTTAAATGTCGTCACAAAAAACATTTAATTTACCGGTTTTGTAGGTTTTAAATATTTTTTCCTTACTAATAACTTTTATAGCAAATTCAACTGTTATTTCTCTACTGTAAATCTGATCCTTTATTTTTTAATGAATCTTTTTTCTTATTTTTGTAAATATCTTTTCTTGCGAACCTTTAATTACTTTTAATTTTTAAAATTTAAAAAAATTTTAAAATAAAAAATAGTGATAGCTAATTATTTGTGATCGTGAGTATATTAACTGTCCCATTTTTTGCTTTATTTCTCTTTACGATTTTTTATTTCATTCTTTTCTATAGTTTGATATTTTATTTTTTTAAATTTTATTCTAATTTTATTGTTTTGTGTTATTATTGTTTGCTTATATGGCCTCTTATGATTAATTATTTTGTGTATGCTTATTCTCCTATTTTTCTGTTGGTATATATTTTTCTTTAAATGTTTTTATGTGTATGTATGATTTAGTGTATGTATTCCTTGTTCAGTGTGTATAAATTGTGTGTATGTGAGATTTATGCATGTAGTCTTAATTTTGTAGAACTTGCTGTTTAAATCTATACACTTCCTCCCCTTACCTACCTTATTTCCTCTCTGTACAAAATCTTTTTTGAATATTCTGAGTGAAATGTAACATTTGATATTCGCGGTTTGACAAAGCAATTTGTAATTTTTACAACGGCCGAAATAAATTCTAGATTTATAACCATTTAATTACGTGTTGAGTTTTTCTCTCAGTATTTGATATTGCTCTGGACAATATCCATTGAGCTCTCTATTCTTATTAGTATAATATGTTATATTAATCAGATCCGTTTTCTGGATTATCCTCTCTGTTATATATATATATATATATATATATATAGAGAGAGAGAGAGAGAGAGATAGATAGATATAAGAAGGAGTAAAAACAAATGAAGTAAAAATCCACAGTTCGTAGCATTTACTCTTTAAAACTGCCCAATGCAAAGTACAGCAGTATCATTATTGTAATATTTTATTATAGTCATAATCAAAACCTTTTACACACACACACACACACACACACACACACACACACACACACACACACACACATATATATATATATATATATATGAAGGGAGAAAAGGAAAGAGAATTAATAGGCCATTTAATAATATAAGGGGATAAAAAGCCAACAAAATGATAACAATACTGCTAATGAAATTGATGATAATTATGAAATATTAGACTTTTGACTAAATTGAAACACAAAAACAAAGATTTTGAAGTAGGACAAATTTATATTAATTTGTTGACTTCTTATTCCTTTAATTTTATTAACCGGCGTATTAAATATACATATAAGAAGCATACGTGGAACATCTTTCGTTTTAATACATATGTATTTGGCCAGCAACCTTCTAAATCTTTCGTTAAATATTTCGTTAAATATGAACAAGAAAACTTTAATTTTTTTTTTATTTAGTCTTTACAGCGTCTTATATTATCCCGTTTGGTCGGAGTAAGGAAGTACAAATATTGTTCATATTTCTCTTCCAGTTTGACCGCTTAGGATAGATATTTTTGTGATGTTTTGAAGACTAGTAGGACCGTTTATTCCGAGCCTTCGCGTGTTGAGCGCGGCTGGAATTCGAGTGAACGTCTTTATATATATATATATATATATATATATATATATTGTAACAAAGTTGGAGAACACGTAGGTTTTTTTTACCTACTGTTCATGCATTTAGTTTTATAAAGAGGGCTCTATACAACGTAGAGCATTACAATATATATATATATATATATATATATATATATATATATATATATATATATGCCTTCGAGGGGGATGCCACCAACAAATTTATAGCCTGTGCTTAATCTGAAAGAAGGCTAATATTTTAGAGCATCAAGCAAAGATGGCAATCGTTAAAATATTTTTTTAGACTGTGGCACGACAAGAGTTCAGAATAAAACAAAATCGAACAACTAATGCTCGTCTAAGTAAAATTGCTTTAGAACATTGAAGAGAATTAATCGGTTAAGGATATTATAGATTGAACCGGAAAATGAAAAAAAAAAAAACTTTTCCAAACAGAAAACAAAAAAGATAGGCTTATAAACCGAAAATACTATCACCTACCGAAACCGTAGAATACTATATTTAGATATCGACGTTCATTATATTTTAATCAATACAAATTCTGATACGTCATTTTCAAACAAAGCCTGAAGGTGGCATCCAAGCACGAAACAGATTGTCCCCGCTAGGTGTTGAACCCAGTGTCCACCTTTATATTAAACCCAGTGTCTACCTTTATATTTTATATCTACATACACTGCATCAGTGATAAGAAACACTTTTACCCATAAATCAAAGCCTACCATAAAACTATATGTTTATCTCTTTGTTGTTATCACCGCGCTGTGATTCGTCGTTTTCGTCAGGTGGCATAGTAATCCGGGCAACCAGCAGGGTGTCTCGAAATGAACACTTTACCCACCTCGTATTTAATCGATTGGGGGACGTTGTTCTTGTTCTACGGCTCAAAATAAGGTCCAAGTTCAAACTGGCCGGCACAGGGATTGAACTAACAATTACTATGTCACCAAATAGAAAAACCAACGCTTTAATACACAAGGCCATTTCCGCTGTGGCTATTGCTTCGAGTCATGTTCTTAAATCTCATCGTCAGGACAATACTTTCTAATTGATGTTATGCATGGCACCAAACCCATTAATGAATATCTAAACTGTCAATTATATAGAACCATTTACTAGGATAAATGGTGAAAAATAAATTTTAGCGAGTGAAGCCTATGGATCTTAGAAAAGACTATCCCACTTCAAACATTGTGAAATGGCGCTACAGAATCTTAAAATAAAGAAGTGTACCAGATATGCATTGTAGGGCAATGGATATCGGTTCAGAATGAGAAATCGAAGAGACGAGTTCGTGTTCCAGTTGATTTCGTTAAATTCACATATGCACAAATAATAACGGAAAGATTGGGTTTCATAGAATTGGTTATCAAAATAGTTTACCACAGAAAGAAATGACAACCTTCTGCGGGAAGATATGCCTAATCAGTCATGGATCAGAAGAGACATAATCGCCCTAGAGTCTATCACGTATGGCAGTTAACTAACTGACCAGATGATAAAATCCACATGACTTGAGGACTTTCAACATAAATAACAGCTAAAATAAACGGTACGTTATCCGAAGAGAAAATAATATTTATAATCATGATGCATTATGAATGCAGTCAGTGAATGCTGAATATTTATTTATAAGGGAACGGCTAATATCCCCATTATCATGAGAGATGAGAACAGATACTGCACTTTGGTCTCAGAGCAAAGTCCAGGGAATAAAGAAAAGCCTAACTGAAATAGCATTGGCTGTTCGGTCAATGAATACCGAATGTTTCCTTATAAATAAAAGGCTAATATTACCATTACCTTTAGAGATGAAGAGAATAGATACTATATTTTGATCCAGGCCAATGTCCAAAGAAAAAAAAAGCGTAACTCAAATAGCATTGGCTGTTCGACCAAAGAATGCTGAGTGTTTCATTATAAGAGAACGGCATATATACCATTACCATCAGAAATGAAGAAACCGGATACTACATTTGATCTCAGCCCAGTGTCCAGAGAATGAAGAAAAGCGTAACTGAAATAGCTTTGGCTGTTCCGATAAAGAATGTCGAATGTTATCTTATAAGGAAATGGCTAATATTGCCATTTCATTTAGAGATGAAGAGAACAGATACTACACTTTGATATCCAGGGAATAAAGAAACGGGTAACCCAAACATCATTAGTTGCTCGGCCAATGAATGCCGAATGATTCACTATAAGAGAACGGCTAATTTTACTATTACCATTTGAACGTGGAGAACAAATTCTATACTTTGATCTCAGACCGATGTCCAGGTAATGATTGAAAAGCATTGGCTGTTCGGCCAAAGATGCCGAATATTTTCTCATAATGGAACAGATTATATTACCATTAGACATAAAGAAAACATATACAATACTTTGATCTCAGCTTGATGTGTAGGGAATGAAGAAAAGTGTAACTGAAATAGCATTGGCTGTTCGGCCAAATAATGTCGGATATATTTTTTTTATAAGCGGGAGATAATATTACCATTAGAGACGAGGAGAACAGACACTACACATTGATCTCAGCCCAATGTCTAAGAAATAAAGAAACGCGTAACTAAATTGGCATTGGTTGCTACGCCAATGAATGCTGAATGTTTCCTCATAAGGGAAGCGAATATTACCATTTTTATTACATTGTTTCATCAAGACAATCAAGAAAAACAATACTTTGGAAATTGTAAACAGAGGGACCACATTGGACCGCAATAATAATGGCTGCTGGCTTAGATGGTTGTGCAGTTGATGCTGAAGATTCGATATTGCCTTGGCGTACGCCCGCCTCACGTTGAAATACCAGATTTCTTACGATCACGGAAGTTAATCAACGTCGAGCTTAGTCAGTACACCTACATGGCTGACCACTTGTAAATACCAGGTGCTGTAAGATTGAATTCGCGGTTGGTGTAATGGATAATGGCTCAGAATTGTTAATAGTAAAGCTGAGTTTCAGTTCCAGTTGAATTTCTTGCATTCACTTACGCGCAAATCCTCTTGGAAAAGGTACGAATCCACCTCTTCTCACCCAAATATAGGTTAATTAGTAAGATTTTAAACATCAAGTCTAAAAAAAATTCTTAAAATCTAAAAATATTCTCTGGCTTTAAATAACCTGCAAAGGGTTGATAAGCCGCAGAAAACGAATTTATCAATCAATTAATCACTCAGTATTGCACCATAGGTAAACCTTTTAATTTGAACAAATACAATGATTCGACGTTATTAGAAAAAATAATTTTATTTCACAAGAATAAAATCTACATTAGTGAGACGAAAAGTGATTCTTGTTAAGGATCCGAACGCTTGATTTTTGCTTTCAATCTATCGATACTATTATCCTTCAACATCGCCTTCACTGGGCCTCTTACGTATCCACTCGGCTCATACGTCTCATCCTATTTAAACTCGCTAGCGGCAAGAGGCTACGTGGAAGCTCAAAACGACGCTTCAAGGACCAGTTAAAGAAATCCCTAATATAGGCAACATCAATCCTGAGACCCGCGAAACCGTTGCTGCAACTCGGCTTTCCTAGCGTAAGATCATCCAGGGTGCGGGTGAGGAGCAAAACTTTCGAGTCCAAACGTCAACATGCTATTAGGACGGTCCGACTCACCCAGTCGCGTCCACCACTCACACTCCTCGATGACTCCTGTTTATGACTCTTAAGGAGTAGGCTAGTCCTTCAGAGCCATCTCCGTCACAGCTACCAGAAGGGAGAAAGAGAATAAGGAGGAAGGATGACGATCTCAATGCTCGGATGCGATCCGATTAATAAAAATTATACTTTAACTAATGTCAACTAATTGTTTTTTTTTTTTGTCGACGACCAGAGTTGAAATCAAGACCAAGTGTTTAAACGATTAACATGAATCCTGTTTTATTTCACAAATCTAGATTTTGTTCAAGTGACAGGAAATTACTTTTCTGGTGAAATCGGATCACCAATGAAATATGTCAAGGTAAAATCCTTTCTCAAATTACCTTGTCTAAGTAAACAGGTTGGAATGATATTTATATACCTCCACACCGAGGCGGAATGTGGCACAAGGCCTTTTTAACGTGGGGTTAAATAAGTAGGAATACTCCGATTTTGCGATTAATAAAAATACACTGATTGAAAACTTCCGAATCACTTCAAAATATCACGTCGTATTCTTAATTTGTTGGTCAATGCAAATGTGGGCTGAACTCGTATCAAATATTATTGAAATCGGAGATTCTATAATTCAGTAATTATCGTTCAGATCAAAGTAAACAATATAAACAGTTTCTTCCTGTGGTAAGTCATGAAAAAAAAAAGAAAAAACAACTGATGTTGGAAGGTGGATTAAAAACAGTCATGATATGATACTATGGACAGTCAGTCAGTCAAGTGCCATTCGTAATACACTCTTGGGCGATAAATGTCTCGAAAGAGACATGACTGACTGGGCAGAACATTATCCCGCAGTAGGTTGCCATTACTTTCTGCGGTAGACTGGTTGTCAGCCAAGGCTACAGAACCCAATCTGTCCTGTTATTTGACTCATAGCTAGAGGAGGAAGAGATGTATTGTTATATTAAGTAGTAATTAGTGGGGGATCAGTTTATTACTTCATAACGATATAAAACTGATCCCCCACTCTATGCTCAGTAGAAGCCTTAATCATGTTTCCAACTATTATATTCAGTCAGTCAGGTAGGTGCCATACGTAATACACGCTTGGGCGATCATGTCTCAAAAGAAACATGACTGACTGAGTGGAACATTATCCCGCTGTAGGTTGCCATTGCTTTCTGCGGTAGACTTGTTGCCGGCCAAGGCTATAGAACCCAATCGGTGTTATTATTTAACCCATAACTGGAGGGAAGAGACGGATTAATACCTTTCCCAAGGGTATTTGTGCGTAAGTGAATGCAATGAATTTCTCGTTCCGAGCCGATATCCACTAGAACCCAATCGGTGTTATTATTTAACCCATAACTGGAGGGAAGAGACGAATTAATACCTTTCCCAAGGGTATTTGCGCGTAAGTGAATGCAATGAATTTCTCGTTCCGAGCCGATATCCACTGCACTACAACGCACATACGATACTATGGACACCAAAGTAGAAAAAGTGGTTTTATCCGGATCTCAAGTGTTTCTGTTTAATAGCCAGCAGATGGTCCTCTTCAGAGTCTAGTTTTCTAAGAGGCATCCGCTTTGACCAAAGGGGAACGGGTAAGTAAAAGAGTAGATGACGGGTGGGTGATAGATCAAGTAGTAACAAAACCGAAAATAGGGTATATCTAGGTGCAGGACCGGTGCAAGCGTCTCGTGTGCCCCTACTGAATCTATGATACACTTCCAAATTATGATACAATCTTCCCCACTCTACTACATGTCAATTTTCTTAAGCTAGTATTCATATAAAACACAAATTTTCTTGTAACAATATCTACAGTAATTTATCATATGCAATATGGGTGAACAATACAACTAGAAAAATTGAAAATAAATACAGTGTATCTAAATACAAATTATACAGGGTGCGATGGATGGATCGTCGTTTGAATGACGCCAAAATGAAAATAACATTGGCATCTCAATTTAACAGATATATTTACCAAAGTTACACAAAAATATCTTTGAATACTAAAGAGTAAATTTATTTTATATAATCACCATTGACTTCATCGACGGTTTCTAGACTGCTTCGGAATTTCCTGCAACTCTTCTGTACAGTCTCCTTTGTTTAAGTTGGTGAATGCTGTCAAAATACATACCTTCAGTTCATCTTTGATGTTACAAAGAGATTTGTTGGTCTCTCGCTCAACTGCGCCCAAAACATAACCAAGGCTGGGGTTTGAAATCTAGAGAGTTAGGTGTTCAGATTTAATGAGTGATGTGGCCGCAGAAATTGTCTGGCAGACACAACTTGGTTTTTGCTTATGTGTCATGATGCAGGGTCCAGTCGCCAGTCTTCCAGCAACAAAAAAAAAATAAATAAATAAATAAATAAATAAAAAATAAACAAAACACAATGCAAAAGTAAAAGACAATCCCAAAATTATCACATAAATATAAACTTTTAAAAACTCAATCAAGACACAAAAAAGCAAACGAAAACAGAAGGCAAAGAAAGAAAGCGGGAAAAATGAACAACCAAATAATAAAACAATCATCAAACTGAAAAATCACGCAGCAGACCCACAAATAATGCGTATACACACACTAACACAAATAATTAACAATGGTCTAAATATTTTTAAGCGTGCAGAAGTGGAAAAAAGTTAACCCAACAGAGTAAAAAAAGGTTAACCAAAAATGATAAAAAGAAGTAAACCCAAAATGGTAAATAAGGTCAACTCACTATAAAGCAACTAAGCAGACATACACTTAATCAGGCTAAAAAAGGTCAGCACAATAAAAAGAAATGACAAGCAATTAACCGCCTGCAAATACTACACCACTTAAGAAGCAACATTCATCAAGCAAAAAGAATCACTCACATACAAAGAGATCAAATTACACCAAACTTCATATAAATAAGAAAAATATGGAAAAGAGCAGGAGAAAATATATATGTATGTATGTATGTATGTATGTATGTATGTATGTATGTATAATGTGTGTGTGAGTGTGTGTGGTGTTAAATTGTAATTAAGCTTATATATATATATGAACTTTTCCAGTTAATAAAGAACATCCTTGATAATGGCTGTGTCGAAAGCTCTCGGATCCACAGATAATTTGGTGGACAGTTTTTACACACGCTATGTCTCGAAAAGAAAATGCTTGTAAGAATGCGAGAAACATTTATTAAACAACTTAATTGCAATGCCTATTTACCCAGTCAGCCAGGTGAATCCCTTCTATGATTTTCATTTTCGATCATTTGACTTCATTCTTTGTCTTATGATTTACAATCACCGAGGAGAGAGAGAGAGGTTTCGTTGTCCACCGAGAAAGTGTTCTTCGTACCCATGCGCAAAACGTGATACTCCTCTGAACTTCTCAATACCATTGTCGGAAAAATCCGCCATAATTGGTCATTGAGCAAACGTCGCCATCACTATACTATAATTTGTACGCAAATTTGTTAACGGTGGCGTCCGTGCTAATCGGACATATTTCTTGAGTCAGAAAAAATATTGAAAGACAGACTTAGTTGCATAAGACGCAACTTAACCAGAAACTTTTATCCTGTTGGTCTGTTTATGATGTAAATCCATAATTAAATCAGAGTTTAAGATTTAATATTATTATAAGTGATAGAAGCAAATTGATAGCTGGTAAAATTATTGGTAATTTCAACTGCTTAAGTAACCTTGCCTATCTTTCTTTCTTTCTCGCCATATTGATTGATTAAACGATTGATAATTAATCATTTTCAGGAAGTAATATTGCATTAAATTCTATATTTCGTTGGAGAAACATTTTGATTATTGCTATTTGTTCAGATTTTAATTCACATTTCATTCCTGGCGTCAATAATACCTTGAAAAATAATAAAAGGAAACAAATGTTTGGCATTCTCTTTTCGTAATACCTTAAAATTGGCTTGCGCACAACTTGTGAGTGAGTGCACTTCAGGTGAAAAAAAAATGCTGTAATACAACATGTTTATTTTCCAAACTAACATTATCATTCTTGTTTGAATCATTAAGGAAATATTCGAAATCTTTCACGTTTACATGATTTTTGCTTCTTACAGCGGCAAGGTATAGTAAAGGATGGCGGCTCGGAGAGCCAAGTTCGAATTCCAGTCAGGTTTATTACATTTACTTACGTACTAATACCATTGAGAAAGGTATGAATCCAACTTTTCTTTCTTTCTTATCATAATGTGTGCTTATTAGGAGGCACGGTAGAGTAATGGATTGAGGAATCGTGTTAAATATTCATTGGTGCGATAATTTTGGTTAGGGTGAAATTTTTGACAATGAAGTGCATTTGCGCTTAATAATGCAGGTATTTGAAATTTGAATAAAATGTGTGTGTTTTTTTTTTGTTTTTTTTTTAAACGTCAACCATGCGGATGGAAAAACATGTTCGGATTTGGGTTTTTTTTGTCTACCGAGGTCAAATGCCAGCTCATGCCCCAGATACATTTTAACCGGAAGTGACGTTAAGCCGAGAGTTAGAAATTTTTTATAGTAATTTTAATTTTGATTTTAAACAGTCTAATCGCAACTGTTGAAGAGTACGTGGAGTAAAATCGGATCTCCCCGATGGTGGGAGTACTGACAACTCTGACCAAAGAACCTCTTCATCAATCCGCAGCAATATTACTACTTTGATTAGATTGTGTTCTATATATTTTTTAATTTATATTTGGGTCCGGTCCTAATGTTTTCGAGAGAGGAGTTTGTTGCAGATTGTATTTGTTGTTGCTGACGGTGACGAGGAAGAGACAAAGAAGGTGAAGAAGAGGATTATGAAATATCATTGTGAAATTGATTTATGTGACGAAGTCGGGTTGAGTGGTCCCCGACGTTAGGGAATATGATTTGTAAAGTTTTAATTGTCGCCCCAAATTTTTTGCGGATTTTTAATATTATCGTCGTCGCAGTCGCCGTGAGAGACGCCAAATTTATGCAGTTTAATTTTCGTCACCGGTCATCGATCCCGGATTTGCAACATTCACCGTTTTAGCGGCATTCGTCCAGTTACCTTTGATCCAGCGTCGTTAGATCCAGCATTGTTTCAAAATAAATATATTCCCGAGAAAGTGGTATATAACAATCGGATTGAGGAATCGGAAAGCCGAGTTCAAATACCAGACATGTTAATTATGTGTACTTACATGATATTACCATTGGGAAAGGTATTGATCTATCTCTTCTCCCCCATCTATGGGTAAATAGCAGGACAGATTAGACCCTATAGTTTTGTTTGGCAATCAGTCTACAAGAAGGAAAACTCTGAATTTAAACTAGACTGGAGTGGCTTGGACTGCACCAAGCTGTCCTTACCCAGGAAGCACCATTGTTGCCGTGGCTGCAATAGATATGATGTCCGTAAGGATTTACAGCAATTGTGGTTCTGGTGTTTTTATTCTGAATTATGTTTCTGAGCATTTATCGATGAACAAAAATGAATACAGAAAGAGTTTTGAAATGATCGACACACGCATACAAATACACACATGCACGCACATACACATATACAAACAGGCACACACCCATGCACAAATACTCCAAAATATGAAAAGTGATAGCAGCAACAAGAAAATTTCTGAGACAATGTAAAACTGAAGAGAGAAGAAATAACAAAATTGTCACTGAAAATAAAACGAGTTTAAACACGTCAGACGAAGTTTAAATGTATAAATAACTGGTCATAAAACCGATGTTTAACTTTTCCTAAGTAACACTAAAAAAATTAAAAGACAACAAAACAAATGGAAGAGAAAATAAATATTTTAGTCCAGTTGAATTGTATGGATTTAGTGGCATCTGTTCCGCCATTTTTGTTTGCAACTGCTTCAAGCATATTTCATTTACAATATTATAAATACGTAAGATGAAAGAAAAAAAAATTTTCTTTCTTCAACTTTTTTTTTCTTCTTTTGTCCTTCTTTTTTCTTTTTTTATGTTTCTTTCCTCTTTTCGTTTTTTCTTTTTTTTCGTCACCGTTTTTCGTTTTTCTTTTTGTTATTTTTCTTCACATTTCCTTGTTCTTTCTATTTATTTTCTTCTTTTAATCTTTTCCTCTTTTTTTCTCACTTTGTCATATTTTTTCTTATTTTACGTTTTCTTTTTTTCAACATTCTTCTTCGTATTATTTTATTCCTTTCTCCTTCTTCCCCCTCATTTTTTCTTTTTCTTTTTTTCTTTTCTTTCTTCTTTTTCTTTCCTTCTTTACATTATTTCTCCCTCTTTCGTTTTTTTCCTTTTTCCTCTTTTCCTCTCTTCCTCAATTTATTTCATTTTTCTTTTCTCGATCGTACTCATTTTCTTCTTCTTCTTCTTCTTCTTCTTCTTCTTCTTCTTCTTCTTCTTCTTCTTTTCACTCTTTTCTTGCGTCTCACATTTTTCTCTCTTTGCTAATCTATTGGCAGTTTTTCTGATGAAATGCGGAAAGAGCTGGTTGAGGTCTTGCAAATGGCGGCAGCGGAGGGACTACTGAAAAGGCGTATGAGAATGATTTTTATATCTACGCACTTCACCGACACCTAATGACAAGGATGTCACTTTAAAGACAGTTTAATGTCTTTTCTACAAACTATTTATCTACGTGACTCTATTTGAACGCGTCTGATTCTGATTCGTATTCCTAAGTATTTCTTCAAACACTGACAACATTTGCGTTTATCACATAAAATTATCACACGTACGAACCCGTGTGTTTATCTGTCTACACGCTGTAATTATTGCGAAAACGGGAAGTGGACATGGAAGGGTGTTTTTCTTTTAAGTCCTTATTTATTTATTTTTGGTAAATGCGTATTGTGTTCATGTATAAATATATTTGTAAAATCGAGAACAAGTACTTGAATTCTGGAATGAGAGGTTATTATTTGCACTATTTGTTTTTTTATAATCGGTATCACTCCATGCAAGGCGTTAAAGCCACTAAGACACAAGTGACTACAGGGTGTGAAAGAACTGGGAAAAGAAATATTAATAATGAGCGGGAAGAGAAAAGTGTAATTAGCGAGACAGTAGATAGCGATTGACATTGCATTTAAATGTTTGCAAATATTATCAACTCCGGTTTGATTCGCAGATTATTATATCCAACCGAAAGAATCTTAATGACAAGTTGCCGCCCAATAAAAACCCCAAAAGAGAACCTTATGGAACAAATCTGGTAAATAGAATTTTTGAATATTTTCATTGACCAAACTAAAAATTATTCTTTATATACACATTTGGGGATTTCCAGTAATAGCACTTAGATTACTTCGCTAGCCCTAACGTGGTAAAGATATTTGACTCCCTCACCACCTCCCCACTTCGTAACAATTGCCAGTAAACTCTATGTTTTCTGTTTTGAATGCAAAAAATTGTATATTTTGCTTATATTATATTTTGTGTTTATCGTAAATCAAATATTTGTTTGTGATTTAGCTCTGTGTTTTGGTAAATCCTTTTTTTCTTTTGTTACAATTTCCAACACGTAATAGAAAATGAAAGTTAGCTGAAAAACATAGAGCCGGAAGGGAGTCCCACAAGCGAGAAGCGAGAGAAAAGAAACTGTTAGCATATAAATTACGGTTACATTTAGCCAATTCAACTGTAAACCGATGAGCTCTCGACACCTGTCTGCGCTTAAATTAAAAAAATGTCTCGGTACCATAACGAAAAGCTCATTTAAACTCTCATCATGAAACTATTTATTGAAAAAACACGGTGAGGCAAACATACAGCCGTGCAAAAAATCAATGAAGTTGCCAGATTAAGACCAAAAATACTGCTGATTCTACTTTGCCCATTATATTCGGACTATTGTTTTCATTTTTGTTGTTATCACAACGTTTCGGCCGTTGTACCCGCCAGTCTTTTTCAGGTGTATACTGATCTGGGTAACTTAAAGGGATCTCGGGATTTAGGCCTTTATTTAATCTACGGGGGTAGACCGTCTCGTTTCACTTCCTAAGTTGAGAGATATCTCGTCTAATTCTTATTTTTAGTCCTGTTCAGTGCTCGTCCTGTTTACAAGTTTTCAAGTACTCACTGCCCGACCCAGGGATTTCGAAATGAACGCCTTATTTAATCTACTGGGATAGACTGTTTTCGTTTCACTTCCTATGCCTAGGCATATCTCGTCTCTTTCTTATTTATAATACTGTTCATTTATTGCTTGTCCGTTTCCACTGAGTCCAAGTACACACTGCCCTACCCAGGGATTCTGAACTGAAACTTTAATTTAATCTAAGGGGAGTAGACTGTTCTCGTTCCACTTGGATGTCTTAGGATATCTTATCTATTTCTTATTTAAAATATTATTCAGTTATTGCTTGTCCGTTTCCACTGAGTCCAAGTACACACTGCCCGACCCAGGGATTTCGAACTGAATCTTCACCCCAAGCAAGTGATTAAAACGACTGATACACGAAGGGTTCCTGGGCGTGGAAGATTTTAAAACCAGGGAAACCAATAAGGATCGAGTACAGAAGAAGAATAACAATGAAGACAGTAGATAAGGATTGACATTGGCTTTAAATTTTTGAAGAATAAAATTAGCTGGAAAGCATGGAGCCAACTTTACACCGGTGGGAAAGTGACTGAAGCCAATCTGCCAGATCAGGACCAATAATATTGCTGATTCTTCTTTGTATTTTAACAACGACATATAGCAGGAACACTGGACCAGACGCGGCAGCAGTATTATAAGTGTGGACGTATGGTAAACTCATAAATATGTAAAATAGATTCTGGAGATAAAAAAATGTGTCGAGCACGATACGATACAGTAAAGCAAATTTTTTAGCAGCTGAAATAGCAATGGATTCAATATAGTCTTTCCACTTTATTTCAGCCGAGAACGTTAGCTTAAGAAGGCGCAACGAGTCACTCTCCTGGAGGTTAGCATCAGCCATACTGATGGAAGGAAAAAAGGGGTCTCTCAGATGATTAATAGAGAACAGTTTAGTTTGCATAAGTTATCAACAGACTGAAGGTCGTTTTGACATCAACAACCAATTTTGACTTTACCGAGCCAATCTGGTTTACTATCTTGACAGGAGTAAATGGTTAAGCTATCAGCATAGATAGCAAGTTGAGAGCCGATGCTATCGGGAATGTCATTTATGAGAAAAACAATTCCAACGACAGAGCCTTGCGAGAGACGTGTATTAGTACGAAAGGACATGAAAGAGTAGCCATTTAGGATAACTTTCATTTCATGAATTGACAAGGAGATGCGAAAGCCATGTTACTTGCTTGAAAAAAAAAAAAAAAAAAAAAAAAAAAAAAAAAAACAAACAAACAAAAAAAAAACACTGCAATGTGAGATGCTTAATCAATTCATCATTGATTACGACTTCTGGTATTTTCCCCAAAAAGCAATGGGAGGCTAATAGGCCAATAGTTAGAAGGGTCAAACGGTTTAACTGAGTTCTTAAAATTCGAACAACCGATGAAAATTTTCAATGGACAGGGAAACCAGAGTCAGTGAGGCATTTATTTTACAGTTTAGAGAGAACAGGAGCCAGTTCGGGAGTACATTTTTAATAACTATCAGAGGGATGGCATCAGATCCACATGCTTTGTGGGGATCTGGGTTAGAGGTGATAACAGAAATTATAGAAGGGATTATTTTGCATATCGCTGAAGCTGAAAGAAATTGATAGACACTTAGTTTTAGTTTACCATTAATTATTAATTGCTTGATAATTTCTTTTTGAAA
The DNA here is from genome assembly GCA_037127315.1 of Ascarosepion bandense. Lineage (NCBI taxonomy): Eukaryota > Metazoa > Mollusca > Cephalopoda > Sepiida > Sepiidae > Ascarosepion > Ascarosepion bandense. The sequence continues at coordinate 1,719,163 of JBBBDQ010000788.1, read as the reverse complement.
TGTAATTTAGTTGGAAATCATTTTACTGAAAACTTTTCTTGAGTGAAATATCTGGTTTGTTCATTCATTTGAACTATAAACTCTATAAATATAAAATTCAAGATGTGGAAATGAGAATTTGTATATGCAATAAACGGAAAAAATATGGCTTAGGTGAGAAAGAAGAATTGGACAATTTTGCAAATGATCCGAAGTTTACATAAGACATTGAAGTGGCATTTTATTTTCAGATATATTTCTTCGACGTCTGAAAGACATGCTTTATCAAGTTCCCAAATACTCCATTTATTTACTTATCCTTTTGATTATATTTCTTTATTTCCTACCCTCGTCTATTACATTTTTTGACTTTTCATTTCTCTATTTATTACTCCTTTTTATTTGGCAATCGAGATTGGATTACTTGCAGCATTCCGTTTATTTTCTTGCATTTTATGCATCATGTAAGTATTCAATTCTTCAAGCTTACATTCATACCCCTACATTTCAGCTGCTTCTGATAATGTTATGTCTATTTTTCTTAAAAATAATCCATTCTCACAGGCCCTGTCCAAAGTTTGTCATGAGACATATCGAACGATCTTCGATTTGGAAAGATAATGTAGTGGTTTCCCAATGCCTTCTACACTGATACCTTTTCTTTATTATCTGAGAATTGTCATGAAATCCTGGGGGAGATAGTGGAGTAGTTTTCCCTTGCCATCTACACAGATCCCTTTTCTTTATTGTCTATGAATTGCAATTACATTTGGGAAAGATGGTGCAGTAGTTTTCCGTTGCCTTCTACACAGATTATTTTTCTTTATTATCTATGAATTGCCATGAATTCTTGGGAAAAATAGTGGAGTGGTTTCCTATTGCCTTCTATACAGATTACTTTTCTTTAGTATCTGTGAATTGCCATGAATTCTTGAAAAAAATAGCTAGTGGAGTAGTTTCCCGTTACCTTCCACACAGATTACTTGGAAAGATAGTAGAGTAGTTCTCCGTTGCGTTCTACACAGAGTTCTTTTCTTTATTATCTGTGAATTGCCATTAGATTTTTGGAAAGATAGTGCAGTAGTTCTTCATTTCCTTCTACACAGATAACTTTCTTTTAATTATCTGTGAATTGTCATTTTATATTGGGGAAGATAGTGGATTGGTTTCACATTGCCTTCTACAAAGATTCCTTTTCTTTATTATCTTCTAATTGTCATGACTTATTGAGAAAGATAGTAGAGTCGTTTTCCATAGCCTTCTTCACTTTGAATTAAAAATAACCATTGTAGATATGCTATCAGACAACACTAGGGAGCACAGTCTATCTTGTTATTTGACTCATAATTGGGTAAGAAGGAAGATGAGCTGGATTCATTACTTTCCCCAAAGGTGTTAGTGTGAGAGTGAATGCAACAGATTTCACTTTCTAGACCGATAATCGATATATAGTGAAAGGTATATTATTATGAATTGTTGAAGTAGTCCTTATTTCCCACATATGTAGAAGTATATCGAGAAGTATGTAATTTAATGGTGAAAAAGAGATGTTTCATACACAACAAATACATATTATCTATTTTTTGACATTGATCACAGAAATCAGAAATTACATATGAAAGAACATTATTGCTGCCATATCTGCTCTGGAGGCAGTTAATGTTTTCCTTCCATCATTAATAGA
>JBBBDQ010000788.1:1625000-1715000 GCA_037127315.1 Ascarosepion bandense | reverse complement strand
TGTGTGTGTGTGTGTGTGTGTGTGTGTGTGTGTGTGTGTGCTTGTACCTAATATATAATTTCATTTACATTTATAACAATATATGTCAGATTAATATCAATATTTTTATTTGTAACGCTGGTTGCCGACAATTATATGTCATTTATTCAGAAATGATTAAGTCATTTAATATAAACTTAAAAAGTATCATACCTAAAGCAAGGGTGCCTTGAATTCTCACCCACTCATTTCAGTTTGCGTTCTACTTATGTGAACCCTCCGTTTTTGGTATTGTCTTGTCTTTGCAGCCGATTGCCTGAAATGTTCATTTTATCTTTAGTAAATGTTATAATGTTAAAAATAGCCAAGAGTTAGGAAGCCCCTAATATTAATAGAGAGTATCAAAGGAATAAAAGACTTTTTCTATGTGCCTTGTCCCTTCAGGAAATAGGCAGTAGTGGCCCTCTAAATCCACCTATTCCTTGTAGCTCTTAACACCTTCTCTCTTGTTACTCCTTCCATCCATCTGCTGATGTCCATCAACTATGACATGCATTGCTTTCCTCTGTCTCTCTTGCCTTCTATCCATCTCTTGAGTATCAGATTCTCCAAGTCCTCCCTCCTTATTACATGTCCGGAAAACTTCTGATGTCTTTTCCTGATGTTAAGTATCAGTTTCCTTTTTGTTTTTATCTTCTCCAAAACCTCGTTGATGCTCACATATTCGGGTCATGGTATCCTCAATATTCTTCTGTAGAACCACATTTCGGTTGCTTCAAGTATTTTCTATATCTCTAATGATATTGTCCAGTATTCACTGCCATATTGAAGGACAGACATCACATAGCAATCCAGTACTCTTTTCTTTGTTTTCAGTGAAATTTTCATGTTTCTCAATACTCTACTTAGCTTCTGATATGCATCCTTGGCCATGCCCATTTGCCTTTGGATCTCAGTGTCGCATTTTCCGACATCTGTTAGAACACTTCCCATGTATTTAAATTTATGTACCTGCATGATTTTAGTATCCCGTAGTTGGCATTTGGGGATACTCTTCTTACTGATGACCATGCAACCAGTTTTCTTGTAATTTACGTTTAGTCTTTTCTTTCGGCTTTCTTTAAGTGAGTTATTAAATACTCACACATAGAATGAAAAAAAAAAAAAAGAAAAAAAAAAGACAAACAAACAAAAAACCTCCAAAAATCATATCAACCACTCCTCAAATCCTAATCTAATATGTCTACTTGTTATATTTATAAGTAGGAGCAGTCCATTGTCACAGTCGTAGGGAAGAGAGAGAGAGAGAGAGTGTGTGTGTGTGTGTGTGTGTTTGTGTGTGTGTGTGTGTGTTTACACATTTTTCATTAGACAACCGTATTACAATCTACTGGAAATAAACATCAATATAAGAAAAGTATAGTTATTGATAAACTACATGCAAAAAGTGGAGCTACACTGCGTCTCTCTCTCTCTCTCTATATATATATATATATATATAAAATTTTGTGACGTCCGTCCGTCTGTCCCACCCTCTAAAATAGCCATACATTGACCGATCGAAATCAAATTTGGGGAGAAGTGCAAACAGGTAAGGGGTTACAAAGTACAGTTGGTTTTACTAGGGGGCGTAGCTTAGTACAATCAGTTTTTATTCATCTTTTTCGAAAAAAAAAATTAAGTTCTATTATTTAACATACAAAATACCCTATTTTAAAACCAATTTAATAATGAGCAAATATTTATTTAATAGAAATGCAGAAAACAATGCTGCATATCTTTTCTTTAACTTTTATTTGTACAAGAATCCAGTTTCCAGTTCGCCTTACGTTCGCGACAAACTATAAACAAGTCACAATGCCAAATGATTCAAAAAGGTGACATTTGACTCTAGCAAGAAATATTTACGCATGACCAGTTGTATATTGCGTGCTTAATATTATTCGCTGTTAAAAAGGAAAAGGAAAAAAAAAATCTTCTTAAAATCCTTAAATTGCTATAAAATTAAATTAAATCAAAGAAATGATTAAACCACGAGTAGAGTTATTGTCAAAGTATTTTTTCAAACAAATTAGCTTATTCAAATTTCATCGATCGGTTTATGAAATTGTAAATCTCGACAAAAATGTTAGCGATGACTTCGACAATAATAAATGCTGTAAGGATTTCGACACACGTTAGCTTACAATAAATTCCAGTTTCTTTAAAAACACATTAAAATTATTTGAACAAAGTACTTAACTAATCAGACAGCAGCATCATATTTAGTCTTCGTCAGCCTTAATTACTGCTTAATTACTGCTTTACAATTTGACATTTCCAACAGTTTTTGAAAAAAAAAAAAGATGGCAGATGTTCTAAAGTAATTTTTCAAGCGCTGAAAAAGCTCACTCTAACTCGTTGGGTATTCTTTTCAAACTCTCTTATTTAATTCATCTTATGCAATTCAATAGAACATATGTCAGGAGAATGAGACGGCCAAGTTCCAAAATTTTGTTCCCTTTTTTGACTCGAGATAATTTTGATAAAATTTAGAAGAGTATTATCTTGTTGAAAGGGGATTTTTGTTTCTAATTACACGTAAACAAGATGGTGTAGCATGTCCTTGCAAATTCAAGTGATATTGTTATATTTTCATGATTTCCTTGAATTTAATCAAATCTTCAGTCCTATTTTATCAAATCAAACTCTCAGACTAGACAACATGCTTGCACGCATGCACACACACACACACACACACACACACACACACACACACACACACACACACACACATGCACGCACACACGCACGCACGCACACTATTAATACGAAGAAGTCCAAATTTGGACTCGTCTGTCCACAATATGTTTTGCCACTTTCCCAAAGTCCAGTTCTCATGCTTTTTTCCCCTTAATATTCCTTTCCGTTTATTCACCTTCCGTCAAAGAGGAATGAAGTTCAGCTCTCAAATCTGGAGCAGTTTCCTTTCTATTTCTTTTGCTGTCAATAATCAAGTGTTTATCTTTGGCAGCAGTTTGTATGCTCCAGTTCTTTTTTCTGTCAATATTTGTACCAGTCTCTACCTACTTTTGTCACAAATATTTCGCCTCATGTCTAGAAAACTTTAACATCTTGATAATTCGTCTCATCTCATGGCTTAGTTACTTCGATTTCCCTATTTTCTGCAAATTACTTCAAAATTAAAAAATACCTTGAAAATACTGTCGCAATTCTACAATGTTTCTTTTTTAAACAGGGACAGCTACATAAGTATTAAGGCAAAGAGCATTGGGAATCTAGATTCTTATTTAGCTTAACTAAAAATTTTTCTAATCTCAAAAAGTTCCCTATGAGATTGAGGGTAAAAATAAAATATAATGCTTCACATACAAAATATTCATATTCTGGTAGACAAATTTAAATTTGAACGTTTTGGTCGAAGGAGAAACCTTGAGAAAGACCGAAAATAAAAGCAAATACATTAATGAAAATTTATCATTTACTTAAAAAGAATTACAAAGACATAACATTTTAAGATGTATTTTATTTAACGAAGCCCATTAACCTCTCCTTCACTAATATCTGAGGCATTCGTACTAACTTTGCTAGTGTAGAAGCGTTCCTGCATGAAAAGTCCCCTGACATCCTCGCGCTCTGCGAAACTAACCTCAACTCAGCTATTCCCTCCTCTGACCTCTTCATCCCTGGTTATCTTCCCCTTTTAAGGAAGGATTCCACTGTCCACATGCATGGGCTGGGTGTTTATGTCAGCGAACACCTCCCCATAACTAGGGTGACTTCACTCGAATCTACTGACCACCAATACATATGTCTCCGCTTGTCTCTCCTCAGTTCGGTTAGCTACCTATTCTTCCTTTACCGTTCTCCCTCCTCTCCTGACTGCTCCCTACTAGATAGCATTGCCGACGACATAGATAAGGCTATTTCCTATCACCCATTTGCCCACATATTTGTATTTGGAGACCTCAATGCCCATCACTCTGAGTGGCTTGAAAACGCTGTTACTGATTCGGCGGGCATTCACGCCATGAACTTTGCTATTTCCCAATCCCTTACGCAAGTGGTGGACTTACCCACTCGCTTCCCAAGCACACCCTCGGGTCATTCCTCACTGCTAGATATATGTTTCACCTCTGCGCCCGACGCCTGTCAAGTCTCGCAGCTTTGCCCTCTCGGCAACTCCGACCACGCTGTAGTCTCCCTCAGTATTTCTTTCCAATCTCACTCCCCACAGGATCCCCCTACTTATAGAACCTCCTACCTCTACCAAAAAGCTGACTGGGATGCCTTTCGCGATTTCCTCTGCGACGTCCCTTGGGGAAAAGTGTTTGACCTATCAGTTGATGACTGTGCCTCTGAGGTCTCGTCATGGGTGAAAGCTGGCATTGATGCCTTCATACCCACCAGGAAGTATTGCTTAAAACCTCATTCCTCTCCGTGGTTCTCTCCGGCCTGCTTAGCCGCCATTGCCCACAGGAACCATTACTTCCGTCTATTCCGGAGACAGCCAACCGATCACAATAGGCGCCTGTTCACATCTGCTCGCAGTGAGTGCAAGAGAACCCTAAATGACGCCAAACAGTTGTTTGCTGAGAGAATGCGACAGCACATAGCTGACCGCAAGTTCGGCTCCAAGGACTATTGGAGGATTTGTAAACGAGTGCTCAACAATAGGAAATCCTCAATACCTCCTTTAATCCATGGATTTGATGTTCTCACGTCATCTGCGGACAAAGCTGAGTGCTTTGCCCGCAGATTCTCATCCAACTCCACATTCGACTCGTCCGGAGTGCACCCACCCGACTTCCCTATTAGAACTGAGGCCAAACTGCACGACGTATATATTACCCCGACAATAGTATCCAGAGTAATTTCAAAACTCGACCCCCATAAGGCGTGTGGAGACGATGGAATCCCGGTGATAGTCCTTAAGAGGTGTGCCCCTGAACTTTCCCCTGTCCTCTCTAAACTGTTTAACTACTGCCTTTCTGCTTCCTGCTTTCCTGCATGCTGGAAATTCTCCTCAGTCGTTCCTGTCTTTAAGAACTGTGGTGAACCCTTGGACCCATCCAACTATCGCCCTATCAGTCTTCTACCGATATTCGGGAAAGTGTTCGAGGCTATAATCAATGCTGAAATAGTTCATCATCTCACCGCCCACAAACTGTTCTCCGACAGGCAATATGGATTCCGATTTGACAGGTCCACAGCCAACCTGCTAACAACTGTAACGGAGTACATGCTACAGGCCCTTGATGAGTCTGACGAGGCTCGCGCGGTTGCTCTGGATATCTCCAAGGCTTTCGACAGGGTTTGGCACCCTGGCCTCCTATGCAAACTACGCGGTTATGGTATTATCGGTCGCCTGCTTGACCTAATCCAATCTTTCTTAAATAACCGCAAAATGAAGGTCGTTCTGAATGGGCGTGCCTCTTCGTCCTACAGCACGAATGCTGGTGTCCCACAAGGCTCTATCCTGGGCCCAACGCTCTTCCTTATTTTCATCAACGACCTCCCAGATGAGATCAAGTCCCAAGTAGGCATCTACGCAGATGACACTACAATATACTCCCGCTCAAGTAAGAAACCTGTCGTGGCGGACAGACATAATCTCGCTGCTGACCTTGAGCGGGATCTACACTCTGTGGTGAACTGGGGCAAGAAGTGGCTTGTCAACTTTAATTCCTCTAAGACCAAGCTGTTGTCTGTCAACCGTTACAGGCAACCTCTTCTGCCTCCCATAAGCATGGACCAGATGATTCTCCCGGAGAGTAATACACTACGCCTCCTCGGACTTACCCTGTCCTCAGACCTCAAATGGAAGCACTATATTGAATCCATAGCAAAATCTACTGCTAAGAAGATTGGGTCACTATGTCGATCCAGGATGTTTTTTCCACCTGAATCCATCCTGCATATATACAAGTCAACCATCCGTCCGTGCATGGAGTACTGCTGCCATTTATGGTCAGGTGCCCCTGCCGTTCTCCTCAGTGTTCTTGACAAGCTCCAAAGGAGAGTCTGTAATGTGATAGGTACTGATCTGGCGACTCGTCTGCAGCCACTTTCCCATCGTCGAAATGTGGCCTCCCTCTGTCTCTTCTATAAATACTTTCATGGCTTTTGCTCGGATGAGCTCAAGTCACTGATGCCTCCTCAACAGGTGTTTACCCGTGCAACCAGACTGGCAACTGGGTCCCACCCATTCACAGTCAGGTTAGCCAAACGCAGACGACAATTCTACTCCTGCAGCTTCCTCTCTCGCACTTCCCGCCTGTGGAACTCACTCCCGTATTCTTGCTTTCCTGACGGCTACGACCTCCAGAAATTTAAAAGCAAAGTTAATACTCACCTACTAACCACTGGACTCTAGCTCTCTCCCGTCCCCTGTATAATCTTCACGTTCTCTCCGCCCATGTATCTGTCATTGCACCTGCTTTGTCAGCTTTCTATTGTTCCTTTCTAACTAGCTTGTACTCCTCACTCTTTTCTAATTAATCTTTCTACATTTGTGTAACCCCCTGCACATCAGTGGCGTTTCTGCCTTGCTCGGGGTGAAATGATTAAAAAAAAAAAAAAAAAAAAATCCTGGGTGTAAAGAAAGAAAAAAAGAAAATCGGAAAAAATAAAGAATAAAAAATTCAAATAAAATGTGAAAACAAAAGAGAAAAATAAATACAGAAAAACGAAATAGAAAGAAACAAAGACGTGGGAAAAGGAAAAAGAAAATCATTAGAGAGAGAAAGAAAAAACGAAAGAAGGAGAGAGAGAAAAGAAAGAAAGAAAGAAAGAAAGAGAGAAGAGAAAAAGATAGAAGAGAAAGAAAGAGAGAAGAGAAAAAAGAGAGAAGAGAAAGAAAGAAAGAAAAATGAAAAACATAAAGAAAGAAATAAAGAGATAAGAAAAAGAAAAAAGAAAAAGATAAATGATGTTCAAAAAGATGGTGAATGGGGTTTTATACAAACTTATTGTCTATAGTGTATATAATTTGTTTTTAATTGTAAATCAAATACACAATAAAAAGTGAATTGACAGGCTGGAAAATGTCGAAAGATACCGCTATTTCAAATATAACAAGAGAGAAAATGTATTTTAAGAACATTGGCTAAATACAAGAAAGCAACGAGAAATTAGCATATTTTAGCAAACCCCTCAAAACAGAAAGGCAGGGTTTATGGTTAGGATTAAGGAAGAAGTACACAAAACAATCATTTTTAGTGAATAATGAATGTATAGCTATACTATACAGGTGGCTGGCCTAAAGGTTGGGGCTTTCATGAAAATTCTCAATCATCATAACTTAGAAGACAACAGGCATGAAGTAAACATTTAGTCTAGTATTGTAGACTGTAAAAGATGTTTCTCCAAAGTTGATGATGGTATCAAGATAATTGCAGAGAGTTGTAAGTTATGGCCAAGACCTTTTGAGAATGTGACATTTTGAAAATAAAATTGTTTATGCAAAAGATTATAATTATGCAAGTCATGTGTGGGATGAGAATTTAGTATGTTTAAGCAGGTCACTCGACAGTTTGTAACCAGAGACATACAGTTTTGGGTTAGGAGAGTGGGGTGGGGTAGCACTAGTTTTGGACAGGTTACTTTTTAGTTTTGTCTAGGTAATTCCTATATTGGAATGTAAGGTTTTTTAAGAAAGGGTAGACACTTTTTATTTTAGTACTATCTATGAGTGGATGGAATAGAGTGACTTTGTAGTGTTATGTGGGTTTATTTTATTTTATTAATACAATATTCGTTTTTTTTATTTTATTTTGTGGATTAAACATGGATATTAATTACCTTTTGGGGAGGATTATTTCATGTGAATGAGGTATTTTTTGGTTAATTAAATTTTAAAGAAAAATATTTTCGATGTTTACATAACACTGCTAATTCATCCCTACGGTTCAATAGTTCGCCATTGTTGGGGTACTTTAGAATGTGCAGCTTTTCGCTTAAGCATGAAGGGCAGATGTCGTGAAGCGAGTTACAGGTTCGAATCCTGCAAAAAACTAGAACTTGTAAAAGGTAATTAATATCCATCCCACACATGACTTACATATTACATTACCAAGAATAAATCGTTTTCAACATTTATTTTTCATTTACACTTATCACCAAATGAGGAGCTCTAATGCTCCGAAACATAAAACTTTTTGTGTAGTGATACTATGCTTTTATGAACCATTGTAAAAACAAAATTACAATATATATATATATATATATATAGGAAAGAATATTAATAAAAAGTTTTGAATTTAAAAATGTACTTTTTTTGGACAGTATTTGTTTATTTTTATTATTGTATTTTATATTTCAGACCGCCCTCGGTCCTTCATCAGAAACGAGTGATTTTTAAATTTGAATTAGAAACGTATTTCACGATAGCGTCCGAATATTTTTTTTTGTGTTTACATCACGTGGTGTGTTTGTTCACAACATGCGGCACGTCCGTAGAGAAAGTCTGTTTGTTTTAGATAAAAATTTCTTGGAATATCTGAAAAAAAATTTTAGCTATTGAAATATTTGTAAAGATTCAACACACCTAAGTCCCTATTTAACCCTAGCTTGTGTGTATTTAATTTTAAAATCCAGTATTTTTCTTTCTTTCTGCGTGTGTATGTAGAACTAAAATTGGAGTCTATTAGTAAACATTTGCAATTTTCTAAAGTATGATCAGGTTGATTAAAATGGGCTGCAATTGGGGAGTATACATATTTAGTTTGTGATTATTGAAGCGAAATCTAAAGCTATTACCGGATTCGCCGATAAATCCACTGTTGGGGCAAATTGAGCAGAAGAGAAAGTATATGATGTTTTTGCTGTCACAAGTAAGGTTTGGTGGGTGTAATTTTATTTTAGTATTGGGCACAGAGAATGTTTTGTCTGTTATTAAATGTTTACAATTAAACAGCGAGCATTAATTTAGTCCTATATATATATATATATATATATATATATATATATATATATATATAGTAAATATATCTGTGTTTATAAGATTTATTGTAGTTTGTGAATTAGACGCAAGAAGTAAGTATCGTTGAGCCTGTCCAGTTGAACACTTAATTTTTTTACTTCAATCGAACGGTCATTGTTGGTTATAATTCGTCGTATCTGTGTTTAATATGTTATTGTTTGTAGTGTGGACAGCCGCAAAATTTGTTATTGCATCGATTTCCACACCTCACATTGCAGTCGGTCTATTTAAACCATACTGTAAGAAAGACAAGGTAAAAAGAGTACAATGAGAAAGGTTAGCTGTACACGTAATAAAGCAGATAGAGGAAAATAGCAGCGGTGGAGGGGAGTAAAAGTAAAAATGAAAATGATGAGAAAATGAGAAAGAATAGGTGAATAAAGAAAGGGAAACTTTCATCAAATGCTAGTCTTGAATAACTATCCATAGATTTTGCATTAAATTTTCCTTACGTTGTTGATGAAAGCCAATGATGACAGGCCGTCTTCATCAATCCCTTCATCACATCGAATCCGATAAGCAAACGTTCACTCGCTGAATATTTGATCACCTTTCTATGCATGCTTCGGTGGGAAAATTTCAAAAAGGCAGGCGTTCAGTAGCAAAAAAGAGGGGGAGATTTGAGACTGAAATAAAAATTGACATAAACTGATCTCGTCATCACTTCGCCCGCTTTTCAATACATTATGTAAATAACATGCGTTCAGTTTTACGGAATCGTGTAAGCTTGAAACTAGATATATTATTTATATCATGGAGCACTTTTCGAATATCTAACTTCAACAAATATTACTTTGCATGGAAAAATATAGAATTATATAACTGTAACGGTGTGCTCTGAACGAGAGAGGAAATTTATCGGTCTTCTCAACTGTCAAAGGCCCACTATAGGCATTAGTCCATCCGTAATAGGTTAACACATTAACACAACGAAATTAATAGTGAACCATATTAATGAAAAAAATATAAATAAAACATTTTATGCACACCACTGAAATTACCCAAATCACAGACTAATACATTTATATAGTCATCCTCAGACAGATCTGTTTCGCTGAATCACAGCTCATCAGTATGGTTAGAGATCCGATTGCTTTTAACCCAGGACTGAAACCCGACCGAATTGGCGTTAGTCGGCGATTCTTCCTCTGAGCTATGAGCGCTCGGTAGAAGGAGGTAGACTTTTTGTACATTATCATTATACACACGCCCAATATATATATATATATATATATATATATATATATATATAATTCGAAATTGAAAGAACAGCTTGATTAAAATTTACTGTTTATGCATTTACTTTTATAAAGAGTGCTCAATACAAAGTAGAGCTTAATATTGTAATTTTGTTATTACAATGGTTTGTAAAAGCATTATATAACTACACAAATATTTTCATGTTTCATAACAATATTGTTCTTTTTCAGTTGATATTTTAAAATATATGGTGAAAACAAATTATGAAAAACATAAAATGAATTTATGGTTATTTAGAAAATTAAGAAGTGGTGTTGGAAGAAATTAAACAATATGCTTGTAGATGTGTCAATATTGCTCAATCAAAAGTGAGAGTTAGGTTGAACTATGGAGTTGAAAATTTGAGTCGTGAAAGAGAACAATGTAGCATAATGTCATAACACTTTTATGAAATCTTTGTGTAGTGATATAATGCTTTTATAAACCATTGTAATAACAAAATTACAATATATATATATATATATATATATATATATATATATATATATATATATATATATTATTCAATATATGTTGTGTTGTTGTCGCCCTTGACGAAACTCGTAGCTGGCTACTGGAGTGCTTATTGACATTTCATTCTGTGTAAAATGAGTCCTATGTTGAATCTGAAATGTCCACAGACACCAGAGATGATAGAGTAGGAGAGTTCAGATGATGAAGAGCTCCGACTTTTCTTTGTTCTCTTTTCTTCCACTTCTATTTGATTTCTGATGTTTTCGAAGGATGTTTTTTTGTGCTGCTTCTGTCCCCCAATTGACCAGATTGATTTATGTCCTCGGAAAGGTGTTTTTGAGCTGATCCTGTTATCTACGATGTCGGGCTCTACGTGGTGTTTTGCCAGATGCTAGCTCCGAGAAGAAGATATATTTGGGTAGACGAATGTTGGTGTTCGGGCAAAGTATCCGAACTATCATCGATGGCGTGTTTCTAGGCTGTCAACTTTTGCACAGAGGAGAACTTCGTTGTTCGTGATGCAGTCATATCACGTATTCCATAGGATTTTATAGATTTGTTCAAGTTTACAGATATTTCGTTGGTAGAGTACCCAGGTCTCATAGGCGTACAGGAGAGTCGAGAGTAGAACAGCTCGGTAGATCACTGAGCTTGGTGGTTTATGTTAACCCAGGATTGCCGAAGACTATTTTGAATAGCTTCCCGTATGCAGTGTAGGAGGCCTTAATTCATATTACCGACATCTTTGTCATTGGATGCCATTGATACTTGAACGTTACGAAGGTATGGAAATTCTTCCACATCCTCCAGGACCTGTTCGTCGATGGTGAAATTGAGTTTCAAATGGTGGTTGATGTCCCTGTAGTGATTGGAGCAAGGCCTTGGCTTTTGTTACTTTGATAGTGCGGGACACGTACATTATTGTTCCAGTCCTGGACCGGGTGCGAGCTATGTTGAAGAGGCCTCCATCGATGAGGTATCGAAGGTAAATTCCTGGGTTGTCGTCTGGAATCTCGTAATGCATTGCTACAAAGCAGATGGAAAAGAGGGTCGGTGAGAGTATGCACGCTTGTTTCTGTGATAGGGAAGGGGTCTGAAATGCCATAATTCACTCGTATAGAATTGTATACTGCCATCATTCACTCGTATAGGACCTGGCTGGTCTTCGAACACCGTCAATCACTTTTACAAGATTGTAGAAAATCATCCCTAAGATTTTTACTGCTTTCTGCGTCGCTGCCTTTTTCCTTGATTTGTCTCACGGAGAAAATCATATCGATGGCTTTTCTATTAGCTGTGAAACCTCATTGACTTTCAAAGAGGATGTCCTCTGACAAGATCAGGGGGGCGATTGAGAAGGATTATAGCGAGGATCTTCCCTGTAATAGACAGGAGAGAGTTTTCACAAGCGCTTCTATCTCCCATCTTGAAGATAGTAAAGATATCCGTATTCTTTAGAACTGATGAAACTTCTTCCTTTTGAAATCATAATAGGTAGGGCTGGCTCCAGTTGAGACGGGTAAAGAAGTGTTTCTGGTATCTGGTTGGAATGTCTTGGGTCTCGGTGAAGTTGTCTGCTGCGTTCAGGATGGATGTATACTTAATTTTCTCTAAGAATTGTCTCATATTACGACTGTCGGCCTAGTTGTTGTCTCTCCACAAGTGCTTTTGAATAATGCGGAGCTCCCTTTGACAGGGTTGTAACCCTGTTTAAGGGGTCACAAATAAAAACAGGAACACGGGATTAGTGTAAATGATTGTATTAACAAAATAATGGGTTAAGGTACAATATGCCAGCTTGTTCGTCTAGCTGACGAGCAAGCGGTGTTGGATATCAAAGCCTCTGTTCGGTAAGTCACTCTACAGTTGTCTGACTCATACCAGACTGGTGCTCTCCGGTGACTACTAGCCACATGATATTTATGCAGGTTGAGTTAGTCCATTACTATGTTAATGGGTAGGTCCGCCACAACAGACAGTGAGCCTTGAAATGAAGGAATTTTGCGTTCAATAGTTGAGATGATGTGTCCGATTCAAATTCAATTTTGGCTTTGCGTTTCGCTCCAATTTGTTGGAAGATCTCTGGTCTCCCGAACGAATGTCTATTCTTCTTTGATATGTTGGACAGAGGTTGGCATCGCAAGATGACATACGACTAGGGCTGCGTATTCTTAGACCACGTTTGTATCGGAGCTTTTTCTCACCATTGATCTTAAGAAGCCGTTGTATTCAGCTGGGTGTCATGCATTAATATAGTTGGGCATCTCACATCTCACTACCTTTTCGCTGGTAAACAATATGGATTCTGCTCCTTTAACGACAATCACTGAATATATATACCAGGCTCTTGATAAGAACGGCGAAACTCAAAAGCATTTGACAGGGTTTGTCATGCTGGCCTTCTGTGCAAGCTCCAAAGCTACGGTATTTCTGGACGATTGTTTGATTTAATCCAATCGTTCTAATCAAATCGTGAAATGAATGTTGTTTTCAATGGGCAAGCTTCAAGATTCTTTCATATGAACAAGGACGTCCCTGAAGGCTCTATCCTAGATCCTATGCTTTTTCTGGTCTTCATCAATGATCTTCCTGATGTAATCAGTTCCAAAGTAGGCATCCATGAAGATGACACCACTATTTACTTCCATCTCAATAAGAAATTTGGTAAGTAAACCTGGTTGTCGCGCTTCAAAAGAACCTCCAATCTGTGATTTTTGGTCTAACTCTCCCAAATAACCTCAAATGGAATGATTATATCGCATCCATAGCTATATCTACTGCTAGGAAGGCTGGGTCACTGTTTCGGGCCAGGAGGTTTTTCTCGTTAGAAATACAATTAATCTACCATTCGTCCGTGCATTGAATACTGCTGCCGTATCTAGTTGGGTACTCCTTCTATTCATCTTGAGGTTCTTGACAAAATCCAAAGGAGGATCTGCAAGATCCTGACTTGGCAGCTCTCTTTCAGTCACTTTCTCACCGACGTGATGTCGCTTTCCTGTGTCTTTATAGCAAGTGTTTTTATGACAAATACTTTGATGTGCTATAAGATTCGCATCTAGATTCCACCGTTTTACCGCCAAAATAGTTAAATGTAATCGGCTTTTCTACTCCAGTAATTTCTTTTCTCACACTTCCTATTTGTGAAATTCTCTTCCATTTTCTTTCTTCCTTGATAGATATAAACTCTAAAACTTTAAATGCAACGTCAATTGTCATCTTCTTGAATCCCATCCATCTCGTGTCTTTCTTCGACATCCCCTGTGCCTTGTTTTTTCTTCCCTTGCGTACTTCAAGTTATCGCTAACATTTTTCTCGAGTAGATAACTATGTACTTGTTATTTTAATCATTAGATTATTTTCAAAATAGTGAGAATATCTTTTATGTTAACTATAAAACTTAATTTTTATCCAAAATTAATGAAAATTTAATGTACTAATTTACGCATCTTTACTAAAAGCAACACTACTGTTTGCTCATCTCCCCAAAATTGTATGGTTGTTTTAGAGACTGTGACAGACAAATGGAAACCACAGATTTTTAGACATAGATAGATTTACTATTTAAACATTTTCATGATGCCTTCAGGGGGATGTCACACCTGCTTTCCTAATTCCAGGTCATAGTTTCTGTTTTGAAATGGTTTATCTTAAGTCCCATTTCTTCGAACCCTTAATAGAGGATGCTAATTTTCTGTTTAAGATCGCATTTTGAAATAAACGTGCTCATTTTTTCAATGCTAACTTTCTAGAAGAACAAAAACAAGAGGTTAGGAATTAAACTCTTATTTATATTCGAAATAGTGATAACCGTTAGTGCACTTGAGAAGGCTATTTTCCTGAAAAATTGTTTTATGAGAAACATTTTATAAATTTCAACCAACGATAACGCTATCGGTTTGGCCAATGGCTAAGAAGCCAGGCACAAACGAATAGAAACTCCATCGGAGAATCTGTTTAATGAGCTACATTACAAAACTCATCATCCGAATAGAGCACACAGCATAATTAGACCGGAGAAAGGACAAGAAAAGTATGGGTTCGTCAAACAAACCGAAACAAGGAACATGATATTTATGCTCAGAATCTTATTAAAGAGAGCAATAAAAATGCAGAAGAACGTGTAGCTGTATTTTATAGATTACGTAAAGGCGTTTAATAAAGCGCGATACAAAGATTTGTTAGAGTTGCTCTTGACACACTCTTTAAAAATATTAGAATAATCAAGGGTTAGAATTCCTACCAGAATTTATTATTGGCGGTTATAATCTTAACAATATAAGGTATGCAGATGACGCAGGGTTGATAACAAAAACGGAAAAACTGTAAATGCTTCTGCAGAAGTTAACGAAGGAAAGCGAGAAGAAAAGACTAAATATAAGCTACAAGAATACATGATCATCAGGAAAAGAGTTGGCTTAAAGTGCAAATTACAAATCGATGATACTACAATCAAACAAGAACAAATACTTAAATTAAAAATTTCTGTCTAACAGGGAACGGAAAATGTGACACTGAGATTCGAAGACGTATTGAGATGGCTAAAGATGCACTCCAAAAGCTAAGCAGAGAATTAAAAGACAGAAAAACTTCGTTCGAAACGAAGAAAAGACTATTGAACTGTTACGTGATATCTGTTCTCTATGGCAGCGAATACTGGACAATCTCCCCAAAGATAAAGAGACTTGAAGCAACAGAAATGTGGTTCTACAGAAAGAGGCAGAGGATACTATTGACCAAAATTGTGAGAAACGATGTGGGTTTTAAAGAAAATGAAAACAAAAATGAAACCCATACTTAATATCAGGAAGAGGCAATTGAAATTTCTTGTTCACCTAATGAGAAAGGGGAGATTGGAAAATCTGATACCCACAAGACATAGGGTCATATGAAATCAGTTCTTAACATACTTCATGAGCTTCAGTAAATGGATAGTAGAACAGGGTTTGGGAAAAATTATAAAAAGACAAAATTTATTAAGAGCTCCAAGAAATAGGAAGTTGTGGAGGGCCATGAGCGCCTACATTTTGAAAAGATACAGCACATAAAAGAAGAATGTTTTTCAAATTTAACCTTCGTAAGAAGGCAGATGAATAACATATTCCATTTTATTTATCACTTAGCATTTTCGCTGATATATTTTATGAATTTATTAGCTTACTGAATAATATTTGTCTATATTTCTCTACGGCACATGACCCAGTCGATAAACGCGTGATTAGGCCCAGTGACTTGACTCAAAGAGTTGTGGGTTCAGTACTGGCTACAGCAAGCAAGGCATTCTACTGCCATTGTTACGCAGGGATTTACATCGGGGAAAGTGATGAGAAAGAGGGGTTAGTTATAGGAAATGTCAGGAGGAGGGTAATAGACGGATGAGGATACCAAGGATGTGGGTGGAGTAGATGGAAAAAGAGCTTGTTAGAATGGATGCGAGTTAGTGTGATAGGAGTTGTCTATTGACCTTACATTTAAATTCCTGGAGATTGTAGCTGTCAAGGAAGCAAATATATGGAAGGGAATTCCACAAGTGGGAAGTGCGTGAAAAGAAGCTATTAGAGTAGAAATTGCGGTTACACTTTATCGGTTTCACTGTAAAAGGGTGGGACCTAGTTGCTAATCTAGTCTCTCGTGTAAATTCATACCTAGGGGACACCAGTGATCTAAGTTCATCGAAGCAGAAGCCGTGAAAGTATTTGTATAAGAGGCACAGGGAAACCACGTCACTCCGGTGAGAGAGCGACTGCAGTCGAGCTGCTAAGTCGGTATCGATCACATTTCAGATTCTCCGTTGTATTTTGTCAAGAACCCCGAGGTGAATAGCATGGGCACCCGACCAGATGTGGCAGTAGCATTCAATACACCGGCGGATGGTAGATTTATATAAAGGCTTTAGTTCCAAGTACTAAGCACATGAAGAACCCCGGCGGAACGTACAACGGCTGAAACGTCGAAAATATGGCGATAAAAATCAGGACAACAGTCCGAATAATGTAAATATTGAATAATATTTATTACAGATTTATTTTATAGATTGTTGAAGATTTAATGAAACATGGAGTTTTTCAATGACAATTTATTAATAACTTTTCGGTGCTTAGATACCAACTCAGAAATTCAAACGCTTTAGGCATTCTCTTTTAATTGATCAAAGACCTTAGCTATATCTCGATCACACCAATGTTAATCAGCATTTACATGAAAGATACACGCTAAAACAAATCGAAGAAATCATCACTAGTTGAAAGGCAATGCTCTTCTCAGGTTGCTTCAATAAAAAAATAAGAATACGTCCTGGGAGTTTAAATATAGTTTTATAGATGCAGTATTACATACGGCATACGTCTTTATTCATCAGGATGGAGTCAGTTATTCTGCCTTCTGACCGTTTTGCGTAGTCTTTACGACTGAAATGACGACATCATATTTGGACAGGGTTGAATGTAAGGTCATCATGAGAATTACAAGAAAAATCACTTGAGGTTTTATGGTTGTGTTCGACTAGAATATTTGGCGCTAATAACTTTATGTAGGCACGACTTGGGCAGCTATCGACAAGTTTCAAAAATAGAACCGAATTCTAAGCGATTTTCGGAGCATTTCTTCCACATTGGGTATTTAATTCCTTTTCTCATTTCACTTCATCTTTAGAATCCTTTTATGTTGACATTCCTCTTGTATAGGATGTAATAATAATAATAATAATAATAATAATAATAATAATAATAATAATAATAATAATAAAGTTTTCTTATTATTCATATTTCCCTTAGCTGCTGATATTTCGAAATATTTTTTAAACTATGATAATCTTTATTAAAAACACAAAATAAATAATAAATAATCTTATTTAAAAACAAAAAATAAAACATGATAATCTTAAAAACAAAAAATAAAAAAACTATGATAATCTTTCTTAAAAACAAAAAATAAAGCAAGACAACAGAAAAAATACGATGAAAAACACGAAAACAGTTTGATACAATTTCTACGATATCCTTTCTTAGAAAGAATACGTATTTATTTATTTTTATTTATTCATTCATCTTATATATTTATTTATTTTTCGATAACCTTATTTTCGTCGACTTTAATGAAAGAATAACACTCACAGAATATACAGTGGGCGAACAAATTATTATTTTTTAAAATTTCACGGTAAACTAAAATACTTATGTCCACTTTTTCTTTTCCATTAAATTTTGAATTTTTTCTTTTTACTTTTATCTTAACAATTATTTTTATTGCAAGGACTAGTGATGGTAGCAACAATTTTTGTTTTTAACAAAATACTCTCTAAGTGAAGTGATGTTTTTTCCGTTGAACGGCCGTTACGTTCAAGTTTTTTTTTTTTTTTAACCAGCGTCTCTCTCTCTTTAATTTTTTTTTCTCTATATGAAATTCTGTTTTACTATTTTAACATAAACATGAATTTTTAATTTTGTTGAATTTTTTTAAACATAAACATAAAATTTTTAACATAAACATGAATCTTTTTTCTTAACATAAACATGAATTTTTCTTCATATATTATTTAATTTTATTGAATTTTTTTTCCAATATGAAATTCTGTTTTACTATTTTAACATGAATTTTTCTTCATATATTATTTAATTTATCTGTTTCTTCTCTAATAAATAGAATCATCAGTTTTCTTATTATTTATATTTCCCTTAGCTGTCGATATTTCGAAATAATTTTTTTTTAACTATTATAATTTTATTAAAAATAAAATAAAAAAACAAAACAACAGGAAAATAAACTAAATACGATGAAAAACAGTTTCTACGATATTCTTTTATCTGAGAAAGAGTACGTATTTATTTATATATTTATTTTTATTTATTTATTTATTTAATTTATTATATTTTGATTACCCTATTTTCGACGAACGACTTTAATGAAAAAATAACTGAATATACAGTGGACGAACAAATTATTATTTTTATTTTAAATCTCACAGCACTAATAAACTTAAACGTATGACAACTTTTTCTTTTCCATTAATTTATTTTTTTAATTATTTTTTGTTACAAGGGCTAGTTTTTTAAAACCAGCGTCTTTCTCTTTGAATTCCAATCGCATCTATGTCAGCTGTCGCTTGGCAACTCATTTAGGAGAAGAAAAACTCCGAACAACAACCCGCAGCTCAAGGTGTTTGAGTGGACTTTTGGACCCGTGCGTCACTCGTGGGAAAAATATGAGAAATACAAATAGAAATAAAAAGTCCAGTATGGCTCTTCCAGTGGATAAACAGGGAGCCCGTCCTTCAGGAGGGAACTTACCTGAGGTCGAAAAATCTGCCATAGGAACAAACTCCTACACAAAGAATGAATCTTCAGGTCCCCACAACCAGGATAATCCTAATGATGGCCTTGAAAACTCTCCAGCTAGATCTATAACCGTATATTTAAAGAAAGAAAAAATAAAATGGTCTCGTAAGGAATACAAAGTCGTTATGACTGCATTTCATGAAGCGTTACTCAAACCTCAAAAACACATCACTCGCCAAACATATGATATTTGGCGTGAAAAAGTTGTTCAAGCAAATAGAAAGTATATTGACGAAAATAAATTAGCCAATGTACGAAGATACATCATGCGAAATAACCGATTGACAGAGCCTGAAATTAATAAGAGAAAAAGAATTGTAACCAGAATAGACGAATCAACAAAATATGAAAAGAAACCGGAATCAAAAATAAAAAGTAATAACATCAAACAAGCCACAGATCATAATGTAGAACCCGTGATACACACAAATCTCTGTGAAGATAATGCTGTAAGTTTAAAAGTGCTGGAAAGGTGTGATCTGAGTCAGTTACAAGACGACAATAAAACGAGTTCAGAACACATTGAACAGAATTATTTTACAAGAACAAGAACAGTATACAAGAAGCCAAGGAAGAAATCAAGAACCATATAAGTCAAATACAAAATATTGCAATGGAGGAACGAGAACAGCTCCCAAAATTACAACCAACAAAGCATAACCTCGAAACTATTAAGCTGTACAATGCAGCACTCAAATTAATTTTGGATGAAGAAGACACTCATATAAATCTCAATGAAGCAATATATGCATCAGCAATAGCAGTAACAAAAACATTGAACATCAAATTAAAAACAAGGCAGTCTCGCAGACATGAAGACCCACCTTGGAAAAGAAAATTAGAAAAAGAAATCGAACAACTTAGAAGGGAACTATTAGTCCTGGATGAACTGACAATAGGAATAAATGTAAGAACTAGGAAAAATAGAAAAGTCGAAAGAAAATACAACATTAGAAATGAAAATGAAGTCCTATCAACCAAGAAAAAAATAAAGCAAACAATACAACTGAAGGCTCAAAGAATAAGACGCTATGAGAAAAGATCAAGATTCTACAGACAAAACAAGATTTTTCAAACCGATGCAAAGAAATTTACAGGGAAATAGGTAAAAAAAAAAAAAAAATTGAAGTGACAGTCCCCGAAAAATGGAATAAGTTATACAGTTCTGGGAGAAAATATGGGCTTGCCCTAAAGAACATAACAAAGAAGTAGATAGGATTGCACAAGAGATAGAACGAATAAAAAATAAACCAGAATAGACATGGGCTGGAATTACAGAATAGGATGTTAAAATTGCACTAAAAAAAGCACACAATTGGAAATTTCCAGGTATAGATAAAATTCCTAACTTTTGGCTATATTATTTAAATACTGCACATAAAAAACTAGCCAAAGAACTTCAAGAAATGGTTGACGATCCCACTAAAATTCCTGCATGGATGACCAAAGGAATTACATTTCTTCTACCCAAGAATGGTGACACAAACAACCCGAAAAACTACAGACCAATTACATGTCTTCCGACAACATATAAACTATTAACATCTATTTTAACAAAAGAGACATATTTATTCTTAGAAAGAAATGACATGATACCGCTTGAACAAAAAGGGTGCAAACGTGGCTGTTATGGATGTAAAGACCAATTGCTTATTAACAGAATGATCCTGGAAAACTGCTACAGTACAAAGAAAAATCTTAGTACTGCCTGGATAGATTATCGTAAGGCATTCGATAGTGTGCCACATTCCTGGATTTTAAAGACTTTAAATATATACAAGATATCACCCGTCATCATCAATTTCATCAAACAATGCATGTCGATATGGAAAACAACCCTTCACCTCAATCATAAAAATGGAACCTATAAGTTTGGTGAAATAAACATCAAAAGAGGTATATTTCAAGTTGATTCTTTGTCTCCCTTAATATTCTGAATATCATTAACTTAACAAGACAGTCAACTTAACAAGACAGAATGTGGTTATAAAATAGGCCTAAAGAAAATAAGCCATCTATTTTACATGGATGACTTAAAGTTGTATGCTAAGAATGATAACGAACTGGAAGGTCTGCAAACTGTAAAATGCTTCAGCAAAGATATTGGAATGAAATTCAATTTGAAATAAATCTGCTAAAGCTACAGTTTTACTTGGATCGCTACAACAAACATCCTCAATTAGCCTAGACCCTGCTGTAACAATAAAAGAATTAAAGCCAGAAGAAGCTTATAAATACCTAGGTGTAAATGAGAGTGAAAAAATTCGCCACACACAAAAAAAAAAAAAAAGAAAAAAAATGAAAGAAATAGTGCGTAAAGAGTACTATAGAAGGCTAGGACTGATATTAAAAACTGAATTGAATTCTCAGAATAGAATTATGGCCATTAATAGCCTTGCAATCCCAGTTGTCCAATATAGTTTCAACATCTTAAACTGAACTCTAAACGACATCAGGCGAATGGATGCTAAAACAAGAAAGCTTCTTTCTAAGCATCAGATGCATCATCCAAAGGCTGATGTAGACCGTCTATACATACCCCGTAAAGAAGGTGGAAGAGGTCTTATTCAGCTGGAATTGTCATACAAGACAACAACTATTGGCTTACTAACATACATAGAAACAACAAAGGACTGGATGATACAATTAGTCAAACAACATGAAAACAGAAAGAAAAAATATTCAATAATAAAAAGCAGTAAATACAAACAAGATTTACAGTTAGTAGATTCTGTAGAAAAGCAAAACAGAAGCTAAGAACCACGGCAAAAAATATGAAAATGAAAGCTAAAGATAAAGCTCTTGAACAGATGAAACAACGCTGGCAAGACAAACCTTTGCATGGCCAATATCCAGAACGTGCCAATAAATCCAATGTCGATAAAGTTAATACTCATTAATGATTACGTGCATCTGGATTAAAGTCTGAGACTGAAGGCTTTATTCTTGCAGCACAAGACCAAAGTCTTTTCACTAGAAGCTTTCAGGCAAATATACATAATAATACGGATCCAAAATGCAGTTTCTGTGATAAACACCAAGAAACAATAGACCATCTAATCTCAGGCTGTTCTGTACTTGCACCAAATGAATATAAAAATCGCCACGATAGAGTTGGGCAATATTTACATTGGACAATGTACAAAAACTATGGAAAATCTGTAAACAAAGACTGGTATGAACATCACCAAGCACCGGTGACAGAAATAGAAGATGTCACTATTCTCTGGGATTACACCATTTACACAGACAGAAAGATTGAAACAAATAGACCGGACATTATTGTTAAAAACCAAAAAGAAAAAAAACTTGTCTATTAATTGATATGGCTTGTCCAGTGGATTGTAACATAGCAATCAAGGAATTTGAAAAACTGTCAAAATATAAAGACCTGGAAATTGAAATAGAAAAAATGTGGAAATTGAAAACAAGAGTTGTGCCAATGATAGTAGGTGCACTTGGAATGATAAAAAATGGAACAAAACAACACATTGAAAGAATCCCTGGAAACCCCAGCTTAAGAGATATACAAAAAATTGTCTTATTAAGTACAGCCCACACACTAAGGAAAACTTTATCTATGTAATGCTGGGGATGATAGGGAAGATAGAAAAACATGAAATGGAGCCATAACAACACGCCACTACCTGCCTTAGGTCTCTCCGCAGACTTGGTTGGTAGTGAGACCAAAGCAGAAATCGAAATATGATGAAAAATGACATAATAATAATAATAATAATAATAATAATAATAATAATAATAATAATAATAATAATAATTAATTAACATACATGGAAACAACAAAGGACTTGATAAAACAATTAGTCAAACAACATGAAAACAAAAAAATATTCAGTAATGAAAGAAGGCAGTAAATACAAACAAGATTTACATTTAATAGATTCTGTAGAAAACAAAAACAGTACCTAAGAATCAACTGTTGCAGCAAAATATATATAAAAAAGCCAAGAATAAAGTTCTTGAACAGATGAAGCAACAGTAGCAAGACAAACCTCTGCATGGGTAATGTTCAGAACATACTAATAAACTCGATATTAATAAAGTTAATATTCATCGATGGTTACAAGTATCTGGATTAAAGTCTGAAACTGAAGGCCTTATTCTTGCAGCGCAAGACCAAAGTCTTTTCACTAGGAACTTTCAGGCAAATATAAATAATAATATGGATCTAGAATACAAAAATGTGACAAATACCAGGAGACAAGAGACCATCTAATCTCAGGATGTTCTGTACTTGCCCGAAATGAATATAAAAAAGGTCACAGTGGAGTGTGGCATTATTTACACTGGACAATGTGCTAACACTATGGAAAATATGTAAAAAAAACCCAAAAAAACAAACAAACAAAAAACACTTATATGAATATCATTTGGCACCGGTTACAGAAAATGTTGTCTCCATTGTATGGGATTACACCATCTACACAGACAGAAAAATTGAAGCAAATAGGCTGGACATTATTACCAAAAACCGAAAAGAAAAAACTTTCCTACTAATTTATATGGTTTGTCCAGCGGATTGTAATAAAGCAACAAAGGAATTTGAAAAACTATCATAATATAGTATAAAGATCTGGAAAATAAATTAGAAAAACAATTTGTAAATCGAAAACGAGAATAGTACCAATGATAGCTGGTGCTCTTGGAGTTATAAAAAAAAACATAACAGCACATTGAAAGAATCTTCGTGAAACCCAGCTTGAGAGAAATAGAAAACAATTGTCTTGATAAGTAAAGAACCCACACTAAGAAGAACTTTGTCCATGTAACGCTAATGATGTTATGGGCGTTAGAAAAAAATGAAATGTAGCCATGACAACACACCACTATATGCCTTAGGTCTTTCCGAAGTCTTGGTAGGTAGTGTGACCATATCAGAAATAGAATTATTATGAAAATGACATAAAAGTAATAATAATAATAATAATAATAATAAATGTTCTGATGTAAGGCATGTTTTACATGACTTTTGACTTCTAACTGATTTGAGGTGTAATCAAGTAAATATTTTGTCTTGTGAAATTAAGGTAGACTACAATCAATATTTCTTTGAGTATCACAAATTTGCTTGTCAGTTGCCTGACCCTAACTTGGGTGTGTCGACTAGGAGGTAGGACTGTACATGTCCGTTTCTAAGTTGTAGCGGTAGCATCCTGGCCGGCTGTTGAGAGAATTTCTTTTTTTTTTTTAGTTAGAATTATGAGGCAGCCAAGGCGACTTCCGAATCACATCTAGTTACTAGGGAACACTGCTTGATTTCGTATCCGAAATGCAAAGAAATAAATTTTTAAAGAACTTATAGATTTATTTTTAAATTACACTTTTCAAAAATGTCGAATAAAAACAAAATCATTATTTCTTTGTAAATATGTATATATCTATACATATCTAGATAAATACTAGACTCTCCGGTCGTTTTCATCGTATGAGGGTCAAGCAGCTCAGTTTTTAGAATCAACAGCCTGATTTGCCGCACATATCATTTTATTCCAGTGGTGAAGGCTTGTGCAGAACTTTTTAACTACGTCGCACTTCGTGGCCGAGACGGTCTAAAACACGGTGGATCTAACGACGGTTTTTCCTGACAGGGAAACACAGGTTTGAATCCTGTCGGAGAGCGTATATTTGTCTTTTATAAAATTTCTGGAATACTCAGGCCGGTAGACAAAAATAAATAGTTATACTGTTAAATAATAATAAAAAAAACAAACGGAGCGTCTACACAAATACAAGTATCCACTAAAATTAATGTTTTAAGTAATAAAACCTATTGAAAATAAAAACATAATCCTTCATTTATATATATATATATATAGTCATCTGCAGACAGTCCTGTTTCACTGTATCACAGTTCATCAGTATAGTTAGACAACCGATTGCTTTCAACCAGGGTTAAAATCCGACCGATTTGTCATCAGTTGGCTATTCTACCTCTAAGATAAGGGCGCTCGGTGGAAGAAAGCAGGTTTTAGCGTTATATATATCTATGTGCGTGCAGCAAATTTTCTTTTAAATAAATTGCAAACATTATGTCTGTTTATTAAATAAATTGCAGATTAAATAAATTGCAAACATTATGTCTGTTTATTTTTAATAAAATCCTTTCATACTCTCGGATAATCTTTTGCGTATTACAATTGAGAGATGTCAGAAATGAGCTGTAATGTTGACAGATGTTATCAATGTACCCAAGTACTTCCAACCTCTTTCCCAGATAATCTTCAGGGGTTTGAGTTATGGTAACAAAAAATAGCCGCAAAATTGTGTTGCTAAAAATTACTGTACATTTTTCCTGCTTCAAATATAACGGTTGACAAATTGCTAGCGTTCATCAGAACGTGAAAATTATCCAAAATGGAATTTTTTTATATGTTGTAATGTCATGGTTATGCACGTATTAAAGCATGAAAAAACTATTCTTTTTACAAACATTTTAGAACATTACTACAGTAGTCATAGCTGATTCTGTTTAATTGACGGCTTAAGTGTTTTAATGAATATTGCCTCAAGAATCTGAAGTTTGCTTTTGTTGTTTTCTTGGTGCAGAATAGTTGTATGATTGATAATACAAATTTTGCAAAAAGGAAAATAAGACTGACATCTCATTTCAACAGATAAATTTTCCAAAATTACACAAAATATCTTAAAATATAGAGACATAGAGGGCTTTCCAGCAGCCACCCTCTTGAACCAGACCAGCATTACCTTCTTAAGGCACTATGTAAGCTTCTGTGTTGAGTTTGAGGCTCTCGCCAGCATTCAAGAGTTCTTTTCTTATCAAAACAACCCGAGTGAGTTTTCCGAGCTGCCGTGCTTTCGCGATCACCATTAGACTCACCCAACTCTTTCAGAATTCTCTGCACTATCCCCAGATTGACGCCCAAACACTCTGAAATGTTCGTTTCGGAGCCTCTACCGCGAATGACAAGCAATACAGCATGCCATTTCCAAATTTCTGGTGTAGTGAATCGCGTGCTGGTGCTCTTTTTCTCACCGATGGTCCCCAACTGACCCTACTATACAACGCAGTCGACAAAATAAAAACAAACACCGCACAAGAGAGAAATTAAAAATAAAATGGCGACAATTTACTCATCACACACACACACACACACACACACACACTAAAAATAAATGTCCACTTCAAGGTCTCTGCAACACAAAAGAAATAATTTATAAGGCAGAGGTACATAACCCAGATGACCAAAACAAAATATATTTGGGCTCAACCAAAAACACCTTTAAGACCATGTGCTTCAACCACAGATCTACATTTAAAATAGAAAAATAAAACAAAACAATACAAAATTGGCTAACCACGTCTGGAAATTGAAATCAAAATATGAAAAAGACCCAGATATAACGTGGAGCATTGCAAAAATAGCCAAGCTTACAACGGTGGACAAATATGTACACTGTGCCAAGAAGAAAAATTAGAAATTATGGCATAACCAAATAAAGACGAACTGTTAAATGAAAGAACAGAAATTATGACTGTTAAAGGGTAGGACCTAGTTGCTAGTCTAGTAGCTCGAGTAAATTCATGCAGAGGTGGGAACCAGGTAGCTAAGATCATCGGAGTAGAAACCGTGAAAGTATTTGAAGAGACAGAGGGAAGCCACATTACGTCGGTGAGAAAGTGAAAAGAGTTCAGCTACCAGGTTGGTATCAATTACATAGCAAATTCTCCGTTGGATTTCGTCAAGTATACCGAGATGAATAGTAGGGGCACCCGACCAGATGTGACAGCAATATTCAATGAACGGGAGAATTACAGATTTATATACGTGCAAGATGGATTCAGATGAAATAAACTTCCTCGCCCTACACAGTGAACCGACCTTCTTCGCAGAAGATTTAGCTATAGATACAATGTAGTCATTCCACTTGAGGTCGGCTAATAGAGTTAGGCCGAGGAAGCGCAGTGTTTTACTTTCAGGGACACTAGTCTGATTCATTCTGATGGTGGGGGTAGGAGTGATTCTATATGGTGGTTAAAGGATAACAGCTTCGTTTTGAAAACATTAAAATTTACGAGCCATGTAGCCGAAAGCATTCGGATAAACAAAACATTTGGACAATTTTTACATAATTTATGCATGCAAAAGAACAAAATCATACGATAACATGAAAAATTACATAAAAAACTTAACCATATCTTGACTGTCACTTTTAATGAAACCTGCATAAAAGAAATCTTGCTGCCCATATATATATATATTCCGGCCAAATTTTTTGTACCAAATGGAAGTTATATTGTAAGGTCTGATGAAATGAGCTAATTAGCTCATAGAAATGAATTATAGTTTATAACCATTTGAAATGACGTGTTGAGTTTTACTTTATAAATAGAATATATATATATATATATATATATATATATATATATATATATATATATATATATATATTAAAATGCATTAATTATTCAACTTGATCTAATCGTTAATTAGATTTAATTGTTTTCTTTTAAATGCATTATTTCTTTGTAATTTAGCTAAAAGTATTGGTTGTAGAAATTGACTCTTGTAATGAATTGTATTTCGAGGAATTACTAATTTTCTAATCTTAGAGAAAAAATTAATATATTTTCAAAGAAAAGCACAAAAATCTATATTCTTCTCAAGATAACGCATTCTCATCATTAATCTACTAGGTAGATCAAAACTATAATTGAAGATCTTATCTTGCTTAAACAACATATTTTATCATCTGGCTTCACAACCTAGCGTGTGAGCTTAGTGCCATTCGCGTGAAAATTTATAACATTCAGAAAGCCTAAATATTATAAATGTGTAGAATAGTCATATGGCCGCTTTTCCATGACCAGAAATCAGTCCTCATCAATATTATATTCATTTATTAATCGTTATTGAAAACTTGTTTTCATCGTGGAGCCATGTTTCGTTATTGTCCTCCACACGTTACACTTGTAGTTTCGCTCTTATTATAACGATACGATCGACATCCTTGCTCTTCTTTTTGGTTTCCCGTCTTCGACCTTACTCTTCAATAAATTTCTAAACATCGTTCTTTTGAAAGTTCCTTTTTTCTTTCTCCTTTGATTTACTTCTTTTTTCTTTACTTCTTATTTTACATGTAAACATTTGTGTATTTCTTTATTCCTCGAATTCTGACTGTCTATATTGTTTCTGGGCCTCATTTATCTTTCCTTCTTTGTTATTTCTTCTCCTCCTCCTCTTTTGTCTATTCATGGATTCATTTATTCTCCCCTTCACTTCTTTTTTTTCTCATCACCTCCAACATTGACTCATCCATTTTTTCTGCTTTTCTTTCTTCTATATCTCCACATTTCCTACCTTTTATCATCTTTTATTTTCTCTTTTATCCGCGCAATTTTCCCCAAGGGATACGGACCAAAATCCGAAGCCAGTAAGTCCGATCCGGTCTCCTGGTCCCTGTAGCGTGCAACGTGTTGACCCTCAAGTAGATAATGATGTAGTGTCCATAGGATAGCATTTCTCAGATGCGACGATCGTGTGACGTCCTTCCATGTCTATCGCCTGAACAGAGTCGACTCGTTCATCTCCCTTGCGGCCCGCACCAGATGTAAGATGGGGGATTAATTACCATGTTGCGAGCCAGATCACATTACACGACACGAAAACGATCGCTTCGCGGTTCACGTCCTTCAGACGCCTGCCCAGAACATCACCAACGAATACAACCAGAAAAGACGATCAAACAGAAAGGCAAATAGACAGATTGCTACACAGAAAAGTATATATATATATATATATATTGTTGGAAACCATCAAGAAACGGGAAAACTCGTAGAGATACGGATTAAACGACCAAAACTGAAATATATGTAAGTATATATTTACTAACTTTAGTTTATCTGGGACGAAATAGTAGAAATTGAGAGGACGGTGATGATCGAACTCACCTCAATAGCGGATTGGTCTGCGAATCGACGGAAACAGTCAAACTGTCTTACGTAGCGGTGTCTAAAATAGAAAAATAATAAATAAATCCACAAGAAAATGGTGATACCCTGCATTTAAGCGCCTATCCACCCCAACACTTACGTACACGTACACCAATGTCAAATACACACACACACACACACACACACACACACACACACACACACACACAAGGTGCTATCTAGATAGAAAATGTCAGCATGCATTAAAAAAAAATGACAATATTCTCAAAACGTAGAAATAGATAATTTTTCTATGCGCAGCGTCCCTTGAGGACATGAACAATCATAATCATGTCTTGACTCTCCAAAGCAACTTATTCTTTGTGGCTCTTAGTAATTTTTCATCCTTTGCTAAGGCTGTCTTCCTCCTCGCGTTCCGACATCCATTCTCGAAAGCTTGTCAGGGATCGGTGGCTTACTACCTTTCCCAATCTCTCTTGTCCTCAACAAGATTTTTGAGCGTGAAGTTTTCCTAGCCTTCCTTCCTCATTATGTGTCCATTATACCATACGACGGAAAAACGCCATTTTTGCCATTGTTCTCATTTTCTTTAAGATGTCCTCATTGCTTACTCACTCCGTCCATTCAGTTTTCAGTATCCTTCTGTAGAGCCACATTTCTCCTGACTCCGGGTTTGACTCAATGATGATAAATCCTTGAACTTTTCAAGTTCCATTAAGATAACTTTACTGTAGAGGTTGAATAGAAGTTGGGGAAAAGACACATTCTTCTCTTAGGCTCCTTTCTATTTTTCAGTAGCTACCAAATTCATTTTCTACACGGATGCGGACTGCTTCTTCCAGTACAAGTTATAGATTATTTTAACATTCTTTCAAATCGATCATTCAAAAGACAATTTAATAGAAAAGATAACATTTTACCTATTGTATGGAAAATAAACTTTACTAAAAGCTACAAAGGACAACAAATTGTGGAGAGCCATGATCGCCCACGTCCTGAAGAGACACAGTAGGTATAAACAGAAAATGTAAAAATGGTCATTTATAATAGTGCCTGAGAGAGATTGACAAAAGATATACATAAATAGATCTTCTATGTGTCGTGTCCCTTTAGGACTTAGGTGATCATGGATTTCCTCAACTACCTCTCATTTGCAGCTCTTACTAATGTTTGTCTGCTAACCATCTTTCTCCCTCCACCGTTCCACTATCCATTCACATTTGCTGGTCATGTGAATGGCGCGCTACCTCTCTTTTCCTTTTACCTTCAATATGTCTTGTGAGTGTCAATTATTCCAAGCCCTCCTTCCTCATTATACGTCCAAATAATATCAGCTCTCTTTTTCTAATTCAGTGTATGTGTGCTTTTCCCTTAAGATTTCTGCGTTGCTTACATGCTCTGTCCATGACATCCTCAGCATCTTTCTGTAGAACCTTTTGTTCAGCATTCACTATGATGTGGCAATGAAAGGTTACGCTGAATTTTATTTGCGATTATACCATACAACGGAAACATGCGCACAGCTAAGACTCAGGCATATCGAACTTATTGATTCATGTGCTAATAGGCATTGTGTTGTTTACTTGTTGTGTGTTGTGGTGCAGTGGATATCAGCATGGAACGAAGAATCAAGGAGATGAGTTCGAATTCCACTTGAATTTGTTACATTTACTTACGTGCAAATACCCCTCAAAACGTAATAATCCGTCGCCTCTCTCTCTCCAGTAGAAATAGCAGAACAGATTGGGTTCGATAGCCTTGGTTGGCAACCAGTCTACTGTAGAAAGTAATTGCAACCTACTGCGGGAAAATCCTCTGCCTAGTCAGTCATGTCTCAAAAGAGACATGATCACCCAAGCGTATATCACGTATGGCAATTAACTGACTGACTGACTGATATTTACTTGCGTATAATTATGATGTGAAGTTTTGTACCATCTTTGCTAAACGGTTCTGCAATCTTTACGATGGTTAAAAAAAATAGAACAATGAATTTTGCCCGAAGCTCGAGAAATCTCTTACCGAAACCTTCGAAATCTTTCGTCATGGATTTGGTGAATTTTTTTAGTTATTTTAGATGGCACGCGCGTTTCAATAACAGTTGAGTGCTAGTTTTAAATGATGAGCGTTCTAACCGATTAATCATTGTCAAACTCGCAAAAATATCAGGAAAACCTCCATGAATTCGTCCATAAGGTCCGAGTCAGGATCATCTATCAGCTCTTTCATATGATTGGAATCAGTTATGGAGTTTAATAGAAAATCCCCGTTCAAGTAATTTTCGATAAAACTTCGTTTATATTTGTGTGTGTGTGTGTGTGTGTGTGTGTGTGTGTGTGTGTGTGTGTGTGTGTGTGTGGAGGGGAGGTGTGTATACTCACAAACATATGAATAAATAAGCACATAAATATATGTGCCCGCACGTGTGTGTGGGTGGTTGTGCGTTTGTATGTATGTCTTCTTCTTTTTCTTCTATGTGCCCTGTCCCTTCAGGACGTAGGCGATCATGGATCTCCACGTCTCCCTATCCCTTGTGGCTCTTAGTATGTTTTCTCCTGTTGCTCCTGGCAACCCCCGTTCCGTCATCCACCTGATCAGGCCCTGCAAATATGTTATCCGCTGCCTTCCTCTGTCTCTCCTTCCTTCTATCTGACCAGTCAGTATCAGGTTCTCCAGGCTTTCCTTCCTCATTGCATGTCCCAGGAACTTCAGTTGTCTCTTCCTGATGCTCAGCATCAATTTCCTTTTTGTTGCCATTCTTTCTAACACTTCGTCGTTGCTTGTATGCTCAGTCCACGATATCCGTAGCATCCTTCTGTAGAACCACATTTCGGCCGCTTCCAGTTTTGTCCTCATTTTCGATGATATTGTCCAGCATTCACAGCCGTACTGAAGAACTGACATCACGTAGCAGTCTAGCACTCTTTTCTTCGTTTCTATTGAGATCTTCCTGTGTGTTAGTATTTTGCTCATCTTCTGGAACGCGTCCTTTGCCATGCCAATTCGCCTTCGGATCTCGAATGCACAAGCCGGTATGCTAAAAACGGGATGTCTACTCAAACACGTGTATCTAGTAAATATAACGTTTAAAATAATAATAAATAATGTCGGGTTATAAATAAAATCCATTATTTTCTTAGTTACATTCCATCACCGCCGATCGGACCCCGAACTACGGCCAGTCACAATGAGCAGACATCCCCTCGAAGAGGCACCGTCAGGCAGTCAGTTAAGTGCCATACGTGATACACGCTTGGGCGATCATGTCTCGAAAGAGACATGACTGACTGGGCAGGAGATTATCCCGCAGTAGTTTGCCATTGCTTTCTGTGGTAGACTGGTTGCCGACCAAGGCTATAGAACCCAATCTGTCCTGCTATTTAACCCATAACTGGAAGGAAGAGACGGATTAATACCTTTCCCAAGGGTATTTGCGCGTAAGTGAATACAATGGATTCAACTGGAATTCGAACTCGGCTCGCCGGTTTCTCGTTCCGAGCCGATATCCACTGTACCACAACGCACATCCTAAGAGGCACCGTACCTTGAGAGAATATCGAGCCTCAAACTCACACCCGACCTCAGGTGGAACTCGCACATACAATCCATCGCTAAAGATGTAGGCAAAATGATCGCCTCCCTGTATCATTTTAGTAAGTACCCGATTTCTTATACTATCCCTTAACTTTATAAGCGCCAGTTCAGGTTGAAACGGGTGGGAGCTATCCAGTCTTCACTTTCCAGTTTTGATAGAGTTCAAATACATCTGCGCGTCCGTGTTGATGAATACTTCCTTTCCCTCCAACCTCTCTTTCTCACGAACAGAATGTGGCGAGTCTCTCACTGCTCTCTCGTTACTTCCACGGAAAGTACTCGGGTAAATTACATTCCTTGCTTCTGCCAGTTCTAACCTTCACGGCTAGGATGCACCATGCTACTTACATTGCAGAAAACCACCCACATTCTCCCTGTATGTAACCCTTAATGTAACTCTTTACCTCAGGCCTTGTACAGAGTGAACCTTACTATAAAAAAAATCGTTTTCCGCGTATGACACCGTAAATGCAAAAATCGTCCCGAATCCACTAGAGCAGTACTACTCAATGTGTGTTACAGGTGCCAGCGTCGGTACTCGAACCATCGTCTGCCAGTACGCCGAGAGTTCCCTGGAAACAAAGAAACAATAGTCACGTTCCACTCTACAAAAGACTGCCGGAATATAAACACTTCCCAAATATTTAATTTTTTGTACATATTTGATTTTGATATCCCCGATTTGTAATTTGCATTTCGGGCTCATCCCTTTGCTAGCAACCACGCATTCTGTGGTCCTGCAATTAAACAGAGCCGTAAGTTCAAATAGCTGTAAATCCACACACCCTTTCGTTGGTTTCCTTTACACTTTTTGCTCACTGCCACTGACTTTAGATGTAAATATCAACTCAAACAACTACACACTCAATCAGACAATATAACAATTAACCACTTCCCTGTGGAATAGACTTCCAAGAAAATGGTTCTTCGATCAAAACTTAACCCGTTCAAGTCTAGAGTTAAGCGTTATTTTCCCTTTCTATCTATATAAACTACACCTTAACGTAACCAACTACCTCGAGAGGCTCCCAGGACTTGTAAAGAGTGAACGTTACCGTAAATAAAGCAAAAAGAACAAAAGTGACAGAAATAACTCTGTATACGTTTCCAAGACTGATCTATTCAGGACGGTACATGGAAATAAATTCTATAATTTTAAATAAATAATCAGGGCGTCTACTCAAATATGGGTATCCACTAAAAATAACGTTTTAGCAAAACACAAAACTATATAAATAGAAAACACAGAACATTGCAACACATTGAACGATCAATAAATTTGAACATATTGATACAGAGATATGAATAGTCTGTGATATGAATAGATCGAAACATATATATTGGGTGACATTCCTGAATGAATTGAACTCATCTGTGAGAGGCAACGAGAGTAAGTGGATATATCTTGGACCAGCTGGTGAACCAGGAGTAAGAATTCAAATCTTGTACTCATCGAACGACTCTGGGTTGCAATTCCCACTTGTGGTTGCGTGACATTCAAGTTCTTCTAGCGGTCCTGTGCTTCGATAACGCTGAGTCGATCGATTTCCAGCGACCACCGCACCTGATAACCCTTCAGATATAACTGTTTAAATCGATGAAATTCAAACAGGTCGAAAGAAAGATATTAACAGACAGATACGCACAGATAGGAACAGACAGAAATATAATAAAATCAATAACTAAAATGATGAATATGATGAAAAAGCCAGATCTGGCTCAGGGTCACGTTTTAGGGGCTCTAAATGAGACTGATTGATAGGTTGCTAGATAGTCGTGTGAGAAAGAGAAAGACGAGAAACAAGAATGTGTTGAGGAAAAATATGGTTAGTAGTAGTAAGAGGGTTAATAGAAAGAGAGTAGAAACAAGCAATTCATCGTGAAATGTAACTTCGAAGACTTTCTGGTGGAGATGGATGGGATGGAGCGTTGGGGTTGGCCGTTTCTATGAAATATGAATTGTTCGGCTTCATTGTTATCAAGTCGTGACTCGACTGTTTGAGTTTGTATCTCACACCTCAAACTGGTCACTCAATTCTCTTCTCTTTCTCTCGCTATTTTTCTTTGCTCAGTTGCTCCTATCTCGCTGTATCTTCTTTTCTCCCTCTTGTTATGACCGACTCTTTCTTCTAATCTTTTTTTAAACTATTGATTCTTTTTCTATTACGAACAAATTATTTTTCTCATCTTGATGCGTTTTGAAGTTAACTATTGTAAAGCAACGGATGTGCATTGTGGTGCGGTGGATATCGGCTCGGAACGAGAAATCGGAGAGCTGAGTTCGAATTCCAATTGAATTCCCTGCATTCACTTACGCGCAAATACCCTTGTGAAAAGGTATTAATCCGACTCTTCCCTCCAGTAATGGGTTAAATAACAGGACAGATTGGGTTCTATTGCCTTGACACGCATGGCACTTAATTGACTAACTGAATATAATAGTTTAAAACATGCTTAAGGCTTCTACTGGGCATAAGTTGGGGATCAGTTTTATATTGTTATGAAGTAATAAACTGATAACATAGTAATTACTACTTAATAATATAATACATATCTTCCCCCTCTAGCTATGAGTCAAATAACAGGACAGATTGGGTTTTATGAGCCTTGACTGGCAACCAGTCTATCGCAGAAAGCAATGGCAACCTACTGCGGGATAATCTTTTGCCCAGTCAGTCTTTCGGGACATGATAGCCCAAGCGTGTATCACGTATGGCACTTAACTGACTGTTTGTAAAGCAATTAAAACAACCGTAGTGAAACTGCTTTTGCCAAACTTCACTGAAGAAAGCAAGTCAGGCATGGGTGTCTGCGGGAAAAAGTAAAATTTGAAAGATTGGAATAAAGCGTTTATAAAATTCCCTCTGAGTAAATTGCCTTATGCCAATCTTTTGTAGTAAATACTTAAATGTATGTTTATTGCTTGAATTTGAATCTCTCTTGATTCCTATTTACTTTCCTTGTCTCTAGATTATCGTTGTTATTTTCTCTTATCCTTTTTTGTATATATATGTTTTATTTGTTGTTTATGTCTGTGCTATTAAGAAACTAACCAGTTTGCTTAAATTTCGATATGCTTTGCTTACCAATCCTGAGAACTAAGTCTTACCATTCCGATTTTTTTAGCTACTAGTAGACATTATGACGTTTTTAGTTGTTAGCAGGCATCAAAACCTATACTAAGTCATATATTAATGAAAACTTTAAATTTCGCTAAACGTTACTTAGATATACCATCCGACCATATAAATATAATTCTACATTACCGAAAATCAATACTATTCCACAATGGTAAAGGATGGATTTAAAAAAAAGACACAGTTGATGTTTCACAAAGCTCGCTTGACAGAGCAGAAATTTCAGAATTGATGAGAATAGACAATCTAAGTACAAATGAAATAATCCACATTGATAACCATAGATTATACAGAGATGATGGATTAATGATAGCACCGGACAACAAAAGAAAAAATGATAGCATAAAAAAACGTTTTACAAACTCTTTAAAGATCTAGATTTTGAAATAACAGCTGAAACGAATAAGAAGGTAGTCCAATATTTAGATGCATAATTTAATTTACATACTAGCTGTGCCTCTTCATATATGAAAACAATAAACTTTAAATTAAGCAAACACAAGATCTAACCATCAGAAAAGCATAATTAAACACATCTATAAAGGAATAGAACACAGACTATAAAAAATTGATCAAACAAAGCAATCTTTGATGAAAAGAAAACCGATTATGAAAATGCCCTAAAGGATCCTGTCCATAAGAACAATTTAGAATTCAAACCCCAGCCAAACAAACAAATGAAAAATAACATTATTTGGTTCAACCTGCCATTTAACTTAAAAGTAAAATCCAAAATAGTGCAAATATTTTTTAAATTAATCAATAAACACTTCCCGAAAACTCAGAATTAAACAAAATTTTTAATAGGAATTCCATCAAATTAAGTGATAGCTGTGTTAGTAAAACAGAAGATTACATTAAAAAACACGCCAAAAACCTAAATAATAACGTACAAAATAACATCACTAACAAGGAATATAAATGTAGGGACAAAAACAAATGCCCACTTAACGGACTTATTAAAAATCCTCTTCTGTTTAGAAGAGGTTTTTTACAAAGCAGAGATACATGGCATAAATGGGCAAAGAAAAACATATTTGGTGTCTACCAAAGATAGTTTCCAAATCAGATGGAACTATCATAAATCTGCATCTAAACTGGAAAACCTAAAAAATTGTACGAAACTGGTTAGCAATGTATAGAAATTAAAACTGAAAAATGGAAAAGATTTTGATATAACTTAGAGTATAGTTAAAATAGTCAAACCATACAGCCTTGGCAATGTATGCAGATTATGCCAGGCGAAAAAAATAGCTATTATGTTGTTCCCACAAAGAAAAAAATTACTAAGTGAAAGTTCGGAAATTATGTCCAGATGTAATCCTACCTATAAATACATATTAGGATCATACAAACATTGATGAAAGTGTTATATGATCCTTGAATAACCTCTCCCTAATTTTGAAAATTTTCGGTTGGTTGAAATTTCCAGTTGTAAGTTGCTAAAATATCCTTTTTTTGTACTTTTGAAAAACAATAAAATCAGTTATTGTAAAGCGCTTGAAGAGACCGAAAGTTTGAAACCTAGGTTGCAGAAATAACCCCTTTCCAAATAAAAAAAATATTCAAAAGTTCTACAATATAAATTTATTGAACACTTTTAGTACAACTATGTTCTGGCCTAATTTAATTATGACCAAAAACTAACTAATATATATATATATATATATATATATATATTCCCCCGACTGAGTCATTTTGTTTGTGGATAGACCTGGAGAGGAATAGTGTTTCGCTAGGTATAGTTGCCTAAGACATTGCCTCACACGAATGACTACTTCGACTTTCAATCCAGATGTGTGGATGGAAACTAGTCAGATGCTCAACTGCACAATGACTATACGACCTGGTCACATGATTGATGATGATGATGCATGAAAAATACTTTCTTTCTTCTCCTCACATATTCATTCTCTTTACCACTCGTATAAGTACAAGTAAACTACATCCAGCAGCAAGGCATCTGATCGGGACATTAAAGGGTTCGAGTAGCGTGAAAACACTTCTTAATTGCTGTTGTATCCAGGTCCAGGGGGTAGCACCTGTTAGGATCACAGCCAAGGGAAATTATTGAACCCTTAAACAAATAAATCAACGAAACTATAAAATACCTTTTTATAGTAAAATTAGAAACAATACCTTTTTATAGTAGAATTCTCAAGAATACATTTTACAGCAAAGTAACTAACAATATATTCTATTTGTAGTTGAAAGCAAGATTTCCGTTCAAAATATTTAGTTGAAGCCAAAAAATTATGTTAAAAATATTTAGAATTCGACATTAAATTACCCATATGAGCTGATATGCCCCTAAACAGAATAAAAGAAAATTGTCTAAGTCAATTCTATCCGAAATTCCCGCCTATGGAATTCCCTTCTTTTTTTTTTTTTTGCTTCCTTGATAATTACAATCTTCAATAATTTAACTTTACCGTCAATCGCCATTTTCTATCTTCTTCAATGTAGTTCATATTTTGTCTTTACTTCAATTCTTTCAATAGTCAGTCTTTTCTTTCACATTCTTCCTCATAACCCCCTGTGTACTCGTGGCATTTCCGCCTAATCTCGAGTGAAATGATTGAAAAAAAAGTACAGTTCAGATTTTTATCAAACATTACAAATGCTTCAATAAATGACCAGAACTTCCATTACTGACAGGAAAAACACGCCTAAAAGACAATATACATTTATAAACAATGAAACGACTCTCATGCATGACAAACGTAGACAGGTTGTGTAATTTCAGTCAGCAATACGTGAATACATTATCACAAATATTGTATAATCCGCTTTTTATCTACCTGTTTAACCGGACTACCAACAACTACATAATCGGAATTCATTTGAAGCAAACATAATTTGTAACACACTTGTGTCCACGCGCATGCGTGCTCGTTCAACTCGCTGATCAACTTTTAAAACGAAGGAATTCATCAACATTCGGTAAAAGAGAATCGGAGGATGAGCATGTTTGAATCTTAGGAAAGAAAGAAAGAAGAAAAAAGCGAGTTAGGTTGTTAATATTCACGTGACCAGGCTATCGGCTGATTGCATAACCAGATGGAGGCTCTTGTAAGCCGTCCTCTCTCCGTTCCTCTTGGGTGACCTGATCTCATTCGCCTACTTTTCGACAACAGTTAGCACTATTTCATTTACACGTCCGGAGGCCCTTCATCAATTTTAAACCGCCAGAGGGCCTGCTCAAGCATGTACACGCATACACACTTCGTTTCTGTCTGCAACTCACACACATAGTTAGACGCATAGCTATATACAAATTCATGTCGACACAAGCACACAGGAACATATTTGTGCTCCCTTACATTAACAAAACGTGACAGAGATTTTGATTAGTATAGAGAAATGTAGCTACGCATATACGTACACACAAGTCTAATATATATTGACAAGTGTACGTTCCCACGTCTATGGAGCTATGCATTTCTACAAAGACGTTGTAAAACTCCCACGCATCTATATTAACACGAATAGACCTATAGACAATGTTTGGCGTTAAGGCGAGAATAAAATTACCTGGTCTTAAAGCAGACAATCCTCTATTAAACCCTATAAATTGACGCTACAAAATCACAAAAAAACTTTACTAAATAACTATAACCACATCACTCGAAGACTTCCGACAGCAACAAGAACCAAAATGTGTAGCACAAAATGTGTAGAAGGAAAAATATTACAATCAAGATGGAAACTTTCCGCACTATCCTAAAAAAAGGTCTGAAAGGAAACTCGCATGATCGCTAGAAAAAAAGGTCTGAAAGGAAACTCGCATGATCGCTAGAAGAAGTGATAAAAAAACGCTTGTTAAGTGTAACTTCCTGAATCACAGTTTTCAGAAAAAACATTGATAAGTTTCAACCGACAGACAGTGACACTAACTTTTATTTTTCTAACCCTCGAACTACTTCCTCTAATAATTATTTTACTGCTTAATACCTCCTGATTTTCAAAGCCCTAATCCTTAAATCCCCTTTTACCTCAAGCATTCTCTTCCTAGTTCATAATTTATTACTTATTAACCAATTTCTTTATCTATAAATATGCATATATATATGTGTGTGTGTGTGTGTGAATGAATGTGTGAGTGTATATGTACATCTGTATGCGTACGTAAATGTATGTATGCATGTAATTGAATTTATGTGGGGAATTTGAGCAGACGTGTGTATGTACGTAGGTACACACACACACACACACACACACACACATATATATATATATATAAGTGTGCTAATTTCTACTTTTGCACATCTGTGAGTAGAGATGTATATGTGTATGTATATGTGTGTGTATATATATGTGTGTGTGCGTATATATATATATATATGTATGTGTTTATATGCGCATATATGTATGTATGTGTGCAGGCATGTGTTTGTATATACGCATATATATGTATGGATGTATGGTATTGGGTGTGGATATGTGTATGTAATGTTATAAGCTTACGTGTGTATTTTTAGTACAATATATTGTACATTATTATATTTTTATAATTTTTTATGATTTAATTTTACATTTATGAATATATTATTCTAATTTCATTTAATTCTTTTATATTTGTCTCGATATATATATATTTGAGTGTGTATATATATTTATATATATGTGTGTTTATTTATATGTGTGTATGTATATATACATATATAGCTCGTTAGCCCGGGCGTGGTCTGTCCAATCCTTCCTGACCCTTAACCAGTCCGCCTACGTTCTGTTTGTTTTGATCTCTGACCAGCCAAAGTAGAATTGGCCGTTATCCCCTAGCTAGATTAGCCCTGACAGGCGAGGGGTCGACTATACTGTTAAAACTGGATTTATGCAATCCGCGGTACAGTATAAAACCAGTTAAACACTGAAACGCCACTGGTGTAGTTTTTATATACACAGTCCTTAGTCATGTCCTCCTCTGTTGAGGGGGGTCTTACTTGGAAGACGTTCCTGCGAAATGCAGAACGACTTCTGAACATCGAACAAAAGTCATAAGCGGCGATCCAGAGTCATACGAACAGAAAATGATCAGTAGAAGCAGTACCCTACAATGAAACAATTATCTAGGGTACATGACAACAACTCCAACATACACGGAAGGGAGGGTGCATGAGGACAACAACTCTCAGAAAACAGCCTCTGTCTGCTGTCTGTCTACCCTATGTGAAGGGATTATCAGAGAAAATACAAAGAATCTCTGGTCCATATTATATTACTACTATGCAAGGAATGAGAATGTTGCACCCCAGTAATTTTAGTAGAGGGTTCGGTTCGAAATTCCTAGCACCCGAAGAAGGCCGGAGAGTACAACGGCCGAAATGTCGTACAAATAGCAACAAAGATGAGGACAATAGCCCGAATAATGTAAGTACTAGAAATAATTGTATTCTCCAATTTTATCACTTCGGTTACTTTTCCCGACAAAATAATTGTATTTTCCAATTTTAGAGAAATTTCTTCCTATCTTTAAAATTAATTAAAAAAAAATGAATACTAGCCACCTGGAAATAGGGTTGTCTCACTCCCATCGTCACCTGTCATTTATGAAATAAATGACACTGTAATAGAAGTGTCCTTCTTCTAATCCAATGCAAATGCAAAAATGTCGTTACTTTAATTCTATGCAATAATGTAAAACTGTCCTTCTTTTAACTTCATGCAATAATGTAAAAATGTTCTTTCTTTAACTTCATGCAGTAACAAACAATTTTTTTTTCATGCGGCAAGTCTCTTTATTAAAGCATAGGGTTCATACCCCTTTTAATTGGAATAATAACCAGTCTTTTCGTCTTCTTGTTTTTCTTTAGGTGTGTGTGTGTGAGTGTGGTTACGTATGTGTCTCTTAAGCCTTATTTCTTTTTTGTTACCGACCTCCTCTCTGCAAGGGGAGGTTTCAGTCACTTCTTGACAGGAGTCGGTTGTTCTTCAGCTCTTGTCGTCACTTGTCGTCAGGTTCAATTGGATCTTGTCCTCCCCCGCTGGATCTTTTCTGTTCAGATATGGATCGCTAGACGGTATTCTTCTCTTCGTCTGCTGTGCATTCACCGAGACCTCGTTGTTCCATTTCACCCTGTATTTGTTTATTTTCCACACTAGCACCATCCCACCGCGTCCAGTACACAAAAATTGCTTTACTATTCTTTTAACTCATATTTTCTTTTCCTAAAGTATTTGATTTGTCTTTTAACTGATTCATATTAATTTTATCTATTGGATTTATTAACTCTATTCGCTCTATTACCCTAGGATATTTGTTCATCAGTGGCTCTCAAAACTGTGTGCAGTGATTCAAGATTTTGTCAACCAACTCCATTATCGAGTCTTTTTCTTCAAACCTCTCCTCAGCCCGGCAACACGGGAGCAGGGTGATGGACACGCCGACCACAGAACACCCCAAATGTAACTTCATCAGGGGCAAGGATGGTCTCACCCCCAGCGTCCCAGTGGGCTCTCCCTCACATACCCTAAGAAGATCAATGAGTCTCTGAGCAACCTGATTGCTTGCGGTAGTACAGTATTAGTTAATATCTCGATCTGGCAATATTCCTCAACCCCTTTTCAATTATCTTGAAATAACTCGAGTATACACAGCCTATGTTCCCCGTCACATAGACAGGACCCAGTGAAGCACATACTCCCAGGGCATCGTTTCTACACTTTCTAGCTTCTTCTGTTGCTAACATGATAAAATTTGTCCGGGCCACATTCATAGCTATATGGCTTGTTTCAACTTGGTATCTGGCTATTGCCCCTAGGCCTTCTTGTGGTCGGGGATACGGAATAGGTAAATTTATATACCCATATATCTCGAACAAACTGCCTCTGTCTAGTAACGGCATAGACACCACAATCAGTAATTTGTTATCCCCCAACAAAGTTATACAACCGATGGCACTATAATATTTCCATAATTCCTTAGAGGGAATCTTGATTAACAATTCTCTTAAATGTCCAGGTGTCACTATACTCGGGAACAAGTGACCCAAGGACAACATATCTAGCTGAGCCCTTACATAGTCTAGTAAAATTGTTAGGAATTGACTAGTCTGTCGTATTTTGTTGATTATAGCTGTCAACTGATAATACTGTTGTATAAAGCTTTTTAATTATTGTATTTCGTTCATCACCGCCTCAGTTGTGTTAGCTATTTTTTTGTCTTAGCTCTCTTAAATTGGTGGTCAGTCAATTTATTTTCACGTTTATACTTTGTTAGCTCCAGCATTGTTACATTCAATATTGATACGCTATTCTTTGTCACCTTGGTGAGGACTCTTTGATTTTTCTCAGACTATCCCAGTCTTCGTTTTATGACTCTAATCTCATCTTCCGTTACAGTCCCAAAGAAATCATTCAATGCTTTCCCTACAATGGGTACTAATGCGCTTTTCCTTCTAGTTTGTAA
The DNA here is from genome assembly GCA_037127315.1 of Ascarosepion bandense. Taxonomy (NCBI): domain Eukaryota; kingdom Metazoa; phylum Mollusca; class Cephalopoda; order Sepiida; family Sepiidae; genus Ascarosepion; species Ascarosepion bandense. The sequence continues at coordinate 1,671,919 of JBBBDQ010000788.1, read as the reverse complement.
TAATTCAGTTCCTTTCAGGTAATTTCTCATCTCCTTACATTGGTCTTCCATCATAGTTATGTTCCCACCCTAAAGAGTACAACAGATTAAAATATCCCGTTTCTGTGTGATAATTCTCAGCCACTTTTGACCTGACTTTGCCTAATCCTTTTATTTCACTCTCCAGTTTGCTTAGCAATGTTTCATATGGGTTTAGATTGATCACGAAGGTGACCAGCCACTTTGATCTACCTGTTACTATTTCGCTCATTTTCTTGAAAATCGTATTTTGACTGTGTTTCCAAGCTGTTGTCATAACCATGATTACTATCATTGTTAGTAGCATCAACCTTCTGGTGCCGGCCATTCCTGCAAGACAACAAGATAACCCGGTTTTTATTCCTTTATGCATCTACTTCTTTTTCGTTTACACTTACAACCATTACTTAGTTTCTATTCCCATCTTCTATTAGGGTAGTAAAATTTTAGACAGGTGCGCTGCCCCCCTGCCCTGAAGGTCGGATGTCATTATCAATGCCGTCGCCGGACAAGCATCAAGCCAGTATGCTGCCCGAAAACGGAATCGACAAGTAAACTTTTCTACCCCTCGTGACCTGCTAGCCACACCTAGTCTTTACATCTTTATTTCCTTAAGGAGACTCAGGTTTTTCTGCCCACCTCAATATTTCCTTGATGGGTAGCTCCAGACATACACTTGGTTTCTTCACACATTCTTCCAGTAGTTTTTGAAACTGAGAGAAAGATATTTCCCATCCGTTATCCCACTCAGTTGACACTTCATCTTCCTCGCACTCACTTGATTCCTCTCTCGAGTTGGGAGAGTTTCAAACCACAACCCTGGACTTCATCATTAGGGTTCCTTGCTTTTGGTTGAGATAACTCTGGCTCAACCTTTGACCTATTCTCTTCTCTCTGTAGTCCTTGGAGTTGAGAGAGAGAGGTATTTCGTCTTTCTCCTCTCACTCACTTGACTCATCTTCTACGGAGTCCTCGTCTATCTCCATTATCTTATTATTGGGTTTCCATCACTCCTTTCTTGCCTTATGCATTTTTAGAAGTCTAACTTCTTTCCTCGGTACTGGCCTGCCTTTTGCCGATACCAGTGGTACTCTTCTATCTTTTACTACCAAGGTAGGGGGGTTAAACTCTATTCTGGCTCCATGACGATGAAGCCAGTCCTGTCCAAAAATCGCCTCTTCACGCAAATCTCTGGACGCTGCTCATCCCCTCTACTTCCACCAGGAGATTCACCATCCCCTTTATCTTCATTATGGTTCCTGCCTCTTCAGTAATTTCTATCTCTTCCCCCTTCAAGTTACTCTTATATTTTAAACGCTCATAATCTTCCTGATTCAGCATCGAGACCTGTGACCCAGTATCTATTACAGTTCTCACGACTGATCCTCCCATCACTATCTCACAATAAAGCCCTTCTCTTTTCTATTAATACATGAGACACCTAGCTGTCTTCTTGCTCTCACGGCAACCAGTTATAGGCGCTAGCAGTAGCACATCTCCATTGTCATTCTCACAGGGATCTCATTTTGGCCCCTTCTATCTGGGTTACCGAAAGCGGACCCTACTCATTTCGCTCCTCCTCCTAATAATATTATAACTAGAATTGTTTTACCCTGATTCAATCAATTCAGTTACTCTTTCCGACAGGAATAATTGTATTCTCCAATTTTATCACTTTGATTACTTTTCTCGACAAAACAATTTTATTCTCCCATTTTAGAGATATCTCCTTTTATCTTTAAAATTAATAAAAAAATAATACCAGCTATCTGGACATAGGGTTATATATATATTTTTAAATTTTTTTCAGTTGTCAATTTAGTACTTCACTAATATCTTTACTTATATACTGAGGCCACTTAAAAGTAACTATAATCCGCATTACAACCATCTGTATCTTTATGATTCCCTATAAAAGTTAATTTTCCTGTCTTAGGTATTTTTCCTTTTTTTAGATATTTTATTTTATATATTTAAAAACCAATTTCTTTATTTATACCCGCTACCAATATAATATTTCTTTTTCTGTTCTTCCCATTTATTCCCGTGGTAGATTTTAAAGTAAATAAATTTCATCTCAACAATAGTCAGACCATATTATTTTAAATGTAAACTTTTCTCCTTTCCCTCTTTTTTCCTTTTTATGTATCTTTCTCTTTCTTTCCACTCTCCTTGGCTAACAATAATCATGCCTGCTTATCCAACGTACGTTTCCTCCCTTTTCCTCTTTTTTACTTCTCATTTCTCCCTTTCTCTATCCTATAACTTTTTCCCTATCTCCACTTTTTTGCGTTTTCCTTTTTTCTTCTAATTTTCCGTTTGTATTTCCCGCACATCCGTTTCTGTGACACGCTTATTTTTTATTTCTTTGCACATATGTAACCCTTAAATATCCTTTTCAAAGATCGAGTTTGAATCCATTTCACCATCTCTTTATTTTCCCTCTCTCTTCCCTACCTTCTGCAACAACGTCTAGACACCTATCTTCTAACATAATATACTCCGCCTCTCATTATTTTTTTCTTATTTGTTTCTTTTTCTTTCTTTTTAAGTAAATTTCCGGTGTCGCTGACGAAGCGAGTTTACTTCGCAGAAATGATTATATGACACGTGTGATTTTCGAAGTTTTATTTAGGTATCTCCACGAATTCGTTGAAAAAACAGCATAGTATGAAGAAAAAAGGCCCCAAACTAAATAAAATCACAGTTTTATCAGCAAGATGCTCATGTTATTATTAAGAGGATAGATCCAAATATTTTTTATTATCTTTTAAAATTTTTTAATTATTTCTAACACGTTCAAAATTTTGTTATAAAATCTTGTTTTTCTTTCGTCCGTGAACATTAATTTGAAAATTTTTGCAAAAATAAAATAATGGTCTGGTTTTGTTGAAAATTTCAGAACTTGTTCATAAATGACTGAAATCGTTTATGAAATAATTATTTTTAATCTTGTCTGCAATTCTCTTTTCCGGCCAAAAGTTAAAATCTTGGAATATATATATATATATATATATATATATATATATATATATTTACATATGTTAACCCACAACCAATAAACTTCCAGAAATGATTAGAAATTCGCGAGAGTTCACTCAGATGCCTAATATTACTTAAATTTAGGAGTCATTCGGGAATGTTAATTAACTGACTTTTTTGTTTCTAAATTAGCCCTTTTTCAGAAAATCTGCTTCGAATTGTGAAAACAAAATGCAATAAAACTATGCCATGTTTTATTTAGATAAACTTTTAATTGGTTTTATGAACAATATATATGAAGGATATCATAGTCGGAAAATAAAAATAGTTTTCAATGAATAATGAACTTTTACGAGAATTGTTTTCATTTTTATTATTTTTTATTATAATAATTTATAAAGTTTCAAAAATCTTTAAAAAATTTTCTCTTCATTGTTGACGCTAGGTTGTTAAATTTGTAAGTGAAGATTATATTTGCTAATCGAAAATTGACAAGCTTAATACAAATAATCAAGCGATTCGATTTTTAAAATAATTAAAACATTTTAATTGTGCTTTGATTGATGATCCGTACTTTCTTCTTACCGGTGACCGTACGTGATATATATCATTAAAAGTTCACGTGTTTCAAAGGTTGCGCTCCTTACAGGAAAAAATACTATGTAAATATTTTCAGCACGGTGCAGTTCTTTCATTTCGCTTCTGGGTTCCCTATGTCCTACGTTTCAACATTCAACAGGCTTTGCAAATTATTCCTTCAAAATTTAAAGCAAGTTATATATTCTAATTCCTAGTTTTCTAATTTTGTTAAAAGAACAAAAAAATTAATTTTGAAATTCACAATTTGTGGATGTACCTAATAAAGTATATGAAAAATAGATATTAAAAATAAGAATTATTAAATGCCATAACATTTAATAAATTATTGAGTTACCTCTGTCATGTTATATAATTTCATTCTCTGTTATTGAATTGTAAAATAATTTTAAAAGAAAGTTTTATATTATTCAAATTTTTATTTTTCATAAAACATCTTCAAACGTAAGGCTATAAAGATAAAACTGAAATTTTATAAAATATTAGATAATTGCTGAAAATATTGTTAAATTTTAAATTTTACTATATAGTTAAAAACAAAAAACGAATCGTAAGTTTAAGCTACTTAAGATTATGTCAAATTCGTCTTCTATATGTAGTATTTTTTGACGGGTTCTGTCTGTTTTGTCATTTTTAGCCTCTGATAACGCGCTGATAACCCCTGAAAACAAAGCTACTGTAATTAAGAAAAGCTTTTATAGTACATTTCAAGCAGTAAGCATTTAATAGTTGTTTCAAATCAAATAAAGGTAAGTTTAAATTTGCTAATTTGAATAAAATAATATATATATTTTATTTTTTCTTTAAATAAAAAAAAAATTAGATTCCAAACAATATAATTTCGGTTTAAAAACACGAGTGTATTTTGCTTACTGAAATTTATCTTTTGGCTTTCAATTAAAGCTAAAACTAAAGCTTTAAGAAAACTTCTTTTATTTTTTAAAATTCAATTCAAATTTAGGTATAAAAATGGGTGGAGGTACCTATTAAAAATATACATATTTGACTCTGTAAATAGATAATATTATTTACATCGATCCCTGTGGATGGATCAGTTTTAATATTGATGAAATAATATTAATAGGATCTTCCTTAAGATATTACCTATATGTCACTTTCTCTTTATATATATATATATAGATGTAGTACAAACTAATGGGTTGACAGCCCACTGCCTGACGAGGTACTAATAAGGTAGTACCGAAACACAACAGCTCTTGTTGTTGCAGCAAACTATGTTTTTTATTATAAACTTATGATAAAATATTACCACACACACACACACACACACACACACACACACACACACACACACACACACACACACACATATATTCTCTAGAAAATTTTTAGATATTCTACAATTTCATGAGTTCTAAAGTAATAATTGATATCTTATTATTGATGATATTATCAATTATTACTTTAGAACATATGCAAACTGCAAGCTACTACAAATTATACATTTTGCTTCTTCATTGAAAGAACAATAACTTATCAGGTAGTTAATGATGGTAATAAATGTTTTATTGAAACAAAAATTAAAAAAAAAACACCACTTTCCTTTATTTTTGGATTTTTTTTGTTTGTACGAGGTAAAAGATATTAAAAAGGGGAAAAGAAAAAGGGAAGAAAAGATCAGAAAATAAGATGAGAAATCAAGAAAAGGAAAATAAAGTGGAAAGGGAAAGGGAAAGATACAGAAGAAATAGAACGTAAAGAGGAAAATAAGTGAGAAAATATAGAGAGGAAAGAGCCATTAAAAATGTCTAAGTGAGAGCAATTTTAACTTTTGACCGGAAAAGAGAATTGCAGACAGATATTGACATCGGTTACACGGTGTCTGGATTGAAATCTTTTGGCATTTTTCAAAAATAATTTGTACTTCTATAAAGGAAAAGAAAAAGGAAAAGGAAAAGGATAGATAGAGAAGAAGTAGAAAGTGAAAGGGAAAATAAAGAAGAAAAAAGTGAGAAAATATAAAGAGGGGAGAAAGGGGAGATACAATGGAAACTTGAGAGAGAGAGAGAGAGAGAGAGAGAGAGAGAGAGAGAGAGAGAGAGAGAGAGGTTAAATTTTGGCCGTAAGTGAATTGCACACAGATATAGACATTAGTTACACTGTTTCAAGTGAAAACTTTTATTATTCTTTAAAAAAAAAATGATGAAATCCCATAAACAAACGGAAAATTATTCATAAAATATAAAATAACGAATATTTAAAAAACAACACCAAGGTATAAATTCATTAGACCTAATATAATAAATTAGAAAAAATAAAATAAAATGAATTAAAATTGAAAATTGAAAATTTAAATAAAATCAAAATAAATTAAATTAAAATTAATATTAAAATTGAATTAAAATAATATTAAATAATATATATATATATATATATATATATATATATATATATAAAATAAACAAAAGATATATTATAAAAATAATAATAAAAATACAAAATATACAACAAAATAATAATAATAACAATAATAATAATAATAATAATAATAATAAATATAAAAATAAAAAATCTGCCGAGGCTGACAAAGCGAACCACGCTACTGAGCTTGAGAAAACCTCCAATCCATGGTGGACTGAGGTAAGAAGTGGCTCGTGAATTTTAATGCTTCCAAAACGAAACTGCTATCTATTAACCATCACAGACAATCGAACCTATCCCCTCATTAACATGGATCTGGCTAGTTTCCCTGAAAGCAAAACACTACGCCTCCTCGGGTTAACTAGCACAACAGACTTCAAGTCGAATAACTATATCGAATCCGTTGCTAAGAAGGTCGGTTCTCTGTATAAAACCAGGAAGTTTTTCCCGTCTTCTGATCTTTCATTTAGTATTTTTGAAATAACATAATAGCTAATCTTTCCTCATGGCACAATCTGCATACGTTGCCATCGCTGTATGGTTTGGTTATTTTTACTATCCTTCAAGTTATATAGGATCTTTTCCATATTTCAGTTTTAATTTTCACGCGTGGCTAGCCGGTTTGGTACAATATTTATACGTTGCCATCGCTGTATGGTTTGGTTATTTTTACTATCCTTCAAGTTATATAGGATCTTTTCCATATTTCAGTTTTAATTTCTACATGTGGCTAGCAGGTTTGGTAAAATATTTGAGGTTTTCCAGTTTAGATGTAGATTTGTGATTATTCTACCTGATTTTCAAAGGATCTTTGGTAGATCCGAAACATGTTTTACTTTGATCATTTATGTCATTTACCTCTGCTTTGTAAAAAACCTCTTCTGATTTACTAAGTCCGTTAAGTGGGCATTTGTTTTTGTCCATACAGTTACATAATTTGATTAAATTCCTACTGAAAATTTTGTTTAATCCTGAGTTTTTTTGGAAGTGTTTATTGATTAATTTTAAAAAATATTTGTCAGGACTTTGTTTTTATTTCTAAGTTAAACGGTGGGTTGAACCAAATAATATTTTAATTTCTATTATTGTTTTTCATTTGTTTGGCTGAACTTTGTATTCTAAATTGTTCTTTTGGCCAGATTCTTCTAAGACATTTTCATAATCTTTTTTCTTTTTATCAAAAATTGCTTTGTTTGATGAATGCTTTTAAGTTTCAAAATTTAAAAATTCCGGTCAAGAATGCGGACCATTACTTATCTGGTTAAGTAGGTCAGGTTTTACCTTTTTCCTTTCTCTTAGGCCCGTTTTGTTTCTTCGATTTCATTATATATATATATATATATATATATATTTTTTTTTAATTGGAGTAGATAGACTAAACTATCGCCCGGTTCACACTCCACCCACATCTATTGAACAGGTGAAGAGGCTCATCCCTTGTTTCCTGTTTAGGATGCGGTTCCGGTTTTCTCTTTTCCAATCTTTTCACTTTTATTTTTTTTTCCAATTGGAGTAGATAGACTAAACTATCGCCCGGTTCACACTCCACCCACGTCTACTGAACAGGTGAAGAGGCGCATCCCTTGTTCCCTGTTTATGATGTGGTTTCCGGCTTTCTCTTTTCCATTCTTTTTACCCTTACGTAGCCCCCTGCGCATCAGTGGCGTTATCGCCTTGCTTGGGGTGATATGATTAAAAAAAAAAAAAAAATAATGTATGTGTGTGTGTGTGTGTGTGTGTGTGTGCAATGAATAACTTGTCTACTAAATTACGCCGAAATGAAAATAGGACTGACATCTCATTTTAACAGATATATTTACCGAAATTACACAAAAATAACTTGAAATACTAAAGCGTAAATTTACTCAATAAAATCGCTATTGGCTTCAACCACGTTTTTCATACAACTTCGGGATCTCCTGCAACTCTTCTAGATTGTCTTCTTGTTTAAGTTGGTGAATGCTACAAAAATTCATTCCTTTCAGTTCATCTTTGGTGTTTCAAATAAATTTGTTGTTGTCTCGCTTAACTGCGCCCCTTACATAATAATCAAAGGTATTGCATTCTAGGTAGTTAGATGACCACATGTAAGGGGTGATGTGGACACAGAAATTGTTTGACAACCATGACTGGTTTTTTCTGCTAGTGTGTCATGGTACAAAGTCTTGTTGCCAGAAATAGGGTCTTCCAGCCGCCACTCTCTTGACCCCGAGCAGCATTACCCCCTCAAAGCAATGTTGTGTTGGGTCTGAAGCCCCCTTGGAAGATGATTGGAGGTATAACATTGCTATCACTAGTGATCACTCCAACCACCTTCGTAATCCCCACTAGACTCATCCAACTCTTTTCCGAATCTCTTTACGAGAGCAGAGTTCAAATTTCAGTCGATTTCGTTAAATTCACTTACGTGCAGATACCCTTAAAAAACATATGAATCCAGCTATGGTTAAAATAGCAGGGCAGAGTTGGATCTATTGCTATTTTACCCATACAAGTGGGGAAGAGTTTGATTCATACCTTTCTCAAGGGTATTTTCACGTAAGTGAATTGCCATTTGTCTGTTATGAGAGAAGCTGCATAAGAAATCTTTCAACGGAACATATACAGAGAGCAGAATAATACTGTTGGAGAGATATTTCCATTTATAAAACGCTATTTGTTCCACATAGTCAACACCACTGGTTATGCATTTTCACAGCGATTAACAAGAGCATACATCAGGCCACCCAGAAGATGACTTGTCATACACATTGCTTTTGTCAATGGTAAAACGCATTACCCTACGACAAACTGTGCTCCCATTTACATCTAGTCAGTTCGAATGTAAAATGAGGAGACCTCGTTGTCAATTGTTCATAAAGTCTAAGTACCACAGAGAAAAGTTCATCAAAAGAATTACCATGAAATTATTTATAGAAAAGTCATCGGTAAGTGGCAATACGGTGGTGAGAAAGTAACTGAAACCGAGATGCCAGGTCAAGACCATTAACATTGCAGATTATTCCTTAGATTTTATCAAGAATCTCTAAATATATAGCACCAGACCGTATGTAGCAGCAATGTTCGAAGCCTAGACGAATGGTAGACTTATAAATATTTAAGATCGATGGGCAGAAAAATTGTTTAGCACGATAAAGTGAATCGACTTTCTTAGCAACAGAACTAGCAATGGATTCAATATAATATTTCCCCTTTATGTCACCAGAGTACGTTAACACGAGAATGCGTCACTCTCCTGAAGGTTACTATCAGCCATGCTGATGGAAGGCATAAATAAGCCTCACAGATAATTAATACGGAGAAGTTTTATCTTGGAGGCGTTAGAATTAAGAAGCCATTCCTTACTCCCGTTAACAAAAGATTTTATTTCACTGCCAATTTGACATTATGTAACAGATTAGACTTACTATTAAAATAGGATTCAATAGTTGTGTCATCAGTATATATAGAGAGTTGAGAGCTGAAGCCATCAGGAAGGTCGCTGATGAAAATAAGGGACATTTAGAGCGAATGTCCGTACTTGAGAAGGGACCGAATACTTGATTTCTTCATTTGGATAAATGTTTTAGCGACGCTATTCTCTAGTAATTAACATAAAGAAAAAAACATGTTGACATTTAAGCAGATGTTGAGGCGTCAAACAAATAATGAGCCTATGATATTTATAATAAAATCGAACATAATCCCATTACATCGATAAACACCTACGTACTTCGTTCTTGCCGACAGATGGCGCCTCTGTCGCCTAACAACGTCTTAAAACTGGAAACCCTTTGCCCTAGACATTATCCATTTTTTCTGCAAGTTAGAAAATCTAACGAAGTTTTTTTTTTCAAAATGCATTTACCCCATCTTTAATTGAATACTTTCAATATACGGCGGGTATCCTCTATATAGATTTATTCTCCTTCCTTTGAAATGTATACGTTTTCTTTTCTTGAAAATGACCGACTGATATTTATTCCCTCTCTGGCTTAGTTTGACATTAATTAGAATCATAAAAACAAATAATGATTGAGCACAAACAGAAATAAGCGATTCAACTAAGGTCGTAAAGTTGTCGTCAACCAAGATGGTGGCTGTAACTTAACTCCCGATATTCGTTCTTGGCGAAACATTGTCTCCGAATCCTTTGGATTCACTTCGCGATTTTTTTTGCACCCAAATATTGTCTGCTGCTTGGATGCAGACACAAAAGCCATCAGCGAAAGCGATGGGTTGGGACATTACAATCGACCGGTCACCGGATCTAGCAACCCCACTCGGGATTTCTGATGGTTAAATGACAACAAAGGGCGGCCATTTTACATCGTACAAGAAGAAATACATGCTCACTCACTTAGGCTTCTCTTTTCTCTCTTCATCCAGTTTCTCTTAATAGATTTTTATTTTTTTCTAATGTATCAATTTCTCTTAATTTACTTTTTTAATGATCTCATATATTAGATATATGTAATAATAAAAAAGACCATCTCGTAAATTAATGTTTCTTATTCTTCAGTCTTTCTTGATTGTTGGATTTGATGTCTACCGATTTGTATTTTACTTTCACGTTTTCTTTTTGTACTATTTTTTGTTATATTTCTTTCTTTTTATTTTGGTTCTTTTTCATACATATCACCCTTTCCCTCTTCTTCTCTTCTCTTCATTCTATATATTTTTCGTTCTTTCTTTTTTTTTCTTTTTCTTTCTGTTGGTGCTTGTTTTTCTATTTCTCTCTCTTTACTATTTTACCTTCTATTTTTTTTAAAAATTTTCGTTTCATTTTCTTTTCATTCTTCTTATTCTATCCTTCATTTGTTTCTCTTTTTATTTTGTTTTCCTTTTTCCTTCACTTTTTTCCTTCACTTTTCGCTTATTTCCCCACCCCCGTTTCTTTATTTTTTATTTCTTCTCTTTATTCTCCACGATTTCTCTATCATTTTTTTTTATCATTTTCAATCTTCCTTCTATTCACTTCCCCCTTACATTCCTATTCCCAAATAACCTCAACCAGGACTTTGCATCAAATTTCAGAAAGTGACCTAATGAAGATAGAAGCTATCGGATGGCCGGACTGTGGTTTTTACACTTCATATTGTGGCTGTCATGACAATAACAATGACTGCAATATATTTTTTGAAGTAAATTTTACAAGTACATTCAGAAAAAAGATCGAAGTAAAATAGTACTTTATTAGTTAGTTGGTAGGTTGTCTTTTGGTTAGTGGCATATCAATCTCTATCTTAATTAACAATTACCACCAAACCCCTTAAAAATGTCTAAAATAGTGACCGAAAGCGTTTGGGACAATAGACAACACGGACAGTTTTTACACTCGCTTACACCCGAACGATTGAAATTAAGAATACTAGAAAAATTCAATAAAAAATTAATCTGATTTTCAATGGAGCATTGTCTGATGGTGTGGTCAACAAGTATTTCCCTGTATTATTACGGTGGACAGGAATGTATCTATAGATGTTTCGCAGTAGAACATGTATCCGACACATGGAGCGTAAGACGTCTTGATAATATTGTGGTCCTCAAACCAACATATGTACTTAATTTTTTGTCAGAGATACAATCTCTCGCAGGACATTTAAACTAGTATACAATATCAATCTTTTCCAAAGTACTAGTTGACGGAAAAGAGATATTGCGTAAGATTAATTTAGTTGTGTTAAATTAAATATAGTATATAATTAATTCTATATATTTTACTGGGGTCAGTGGAGAATAAAATTATACTTGAAATATTTTTAAGGATTTTTTTATCTTGTTTATACTTGTCTGTATTTGATTTGGTATAGTAGTGTTGTAACCTCGTCACGAAGTTGTCCGTTGGGGCCAGAAATATAGACGGAATAGTGTTAAACAAATATATTACAAAGGTAATATATTACAAACATATATTAATGAACGATTATTAGCGCGGCCGTCAGAGTTATGCTGGAATAGATTCCACTCCTTTCTTGCCCCTCTGTTCTACAAAGGAGGAACTGCTACTTATATATATAGTTCGGACGAGTTCAATGTGTCATATGGGTAAGTTACCATAACAAGTAGGTTGATGTGTTTAGGGTTATTTGAGGAAGTATTATATTCTTTTTAAATTATGTTAATATTTCTAATTACTCTTCTAATTTTTTATCAACGAAATATATTACTGAACTCTTCGGTCGTTTTCGACAAATGCAGCCCAGTTCTTAGAAGCAGTAGCCAAACTACCCACACATATCAGTTGATTATAGTGGTGAAGGCTTGTGCAGAACAAACCACAGGCTTTTGAAAGAGCCGAATACAGAGAATGGTACACAGTATGCCACAAGATCCCTAAACGACCCACGGTAGATTTTGAATTCAAAGTTGTCCTTCTCTTAGACCGTTCACCATCCAAGGTTATAGGGAACCAACCCGTCCTTTTATTTATTTATCACTGGGAGTGGGTGGAGAAATAGATTCATACCTTTCCAAAGTGTATTAGTAAGTAAATGAATCTAAAAAACTCGACTGGAATTCGAACTCAGTTCTTCGATTTCTCAGTCTGACAATATCCATTGCTCTACCAAGCTTACACACACACACACACACACACACACACACACACACACACACACACACACACACACACACATATATATATATAATCATATATTTTAGTCACTCATTGAATATGGAACCAACTATGATGAATATAGACGGCTGATGTCTATTATATTCTTGTAAAGAAAACCGACCGCGCTTGTAAGGTCGAGTCGTTCAGGGCGTGTTTTGGCGCGCATGTGCGTGTCATCTTGCGCCTATGCATTTCTGTCATCACTTGACTCCACTATCATTTTTGATTGCTTGATTCGGTTTGGCAAAACGCGATCGCTCAATCAATCAAGGAATTTGACGGCGAACTGGGAATTGAAAAATTGATCTGTGGCAAAAGAACATCTGGGCGGTGTTCCCGGATTGCGATGAGGCGGTTGCTGAATAAGGTAGGGGTGAAGAGAAGGCCGCGTAGGCTTACAAGAAAAGAAGAAGTGAAAATTTCTAGGAGTCGAAAGTAATTCTCCGACTGGCAAAGCGAGGTCAACGATGATAGAAATTAAAAGCAGTAGTGATGGGTTAGTATCGAAACGCACCGAGCTATTGGCATGAATTACATTTCTTAAGAAAACACAGAGAGGGACTATAGCGCAAGGTCAGGTTATAATATATTATTATATATGGTATGGTTATTATATATATATATATATATATATATATATATATTTTACGATATATATATATATATTTTACGATATATATATATATATATATATATATATATATATATATATATATATATTCTCGTACGCCTATAGCACGATTCAGTCATCAGGTGCATATTATGAAATGACCAGATGAATGGATAATATATATATATATATATATATATATATATATATATATACCTCATAGCTTTGTTATATTACATCTAGTACCGTCTTATTAACACCAGATAACTATATTTATATTTGGGTGTAAACTTATTTATATCCATACCTATATATATATATATATATATATATATAGCCATCAAGAAGTTTGCCAATCATGCAAGGCTGAATAGTATCTTTAAGAGAAATTATTTTCCTCATAGATTCCTCAAAATTGTCATATCTGCTCAGTTTTTTTATCCTATCGTAAACAAAGCAATTTCTAAAGAAATAATGGATTTTTAATTTATTAATAGGTCAAATTTTATCACTTCAAACCTTGTTTTGAGTGGATATTCATATCTGTGTAGATGCTCTGATTACTTATTAGACTGTATATTTATTTTAGTCTCCTCACTTTAATGTATTTTATTTTTAATCAGATATATTTTTATTGTTTTAAACAATGCTTTTAGTGGATAATCATACTTGAGTAGACATTTTGTTTATTTTAAGCATTATTTCATCTACCAGCTTGCGTACTTGAAAAAGATTAATAAATAAAATATGCCCACAAGAAGATAGGAAGTTACGTTTAAATGACTTCATTTAAGGATTATGTCTTCTGACAATTTGAAAAAAGAAAGGATACTTAACGTTTCAATCGTAAACTAGAAAAAATTAAGTAAACAGATTTTTTAAAAGAGTAATTTTACCCCAAGAAAGGCAATAAAACCATTATGACGCAAGAGGTTACTGAATGCTAGAGAGTATGCAAAAAAGAAAAAAAGAAAAAAAAAGATTATTAAAGAGAGAGAATAACAAAAGAAGAATTAAGAGGATAGAAAATAACGATTGACATTCTATTTACATTTGTTTTTAACTTAGGAATTTCTTTCATCGGTCTACTATATCCTCAAGGACATTTCTTTCATCGGTCTACTATATCCTCAAGGACATTTCTTTCATCGGTCTACTATATCCTCAAGGACACGTGGCTCAGCAGATATAGACGTTGATTAGTTCCAGTAACTTAGCCCAAGAGTTGTGAGTTCAATACCAAGCTTAGAAATAACTTAGAGAGTTAAGTTAAAGAAAGATAAGTACATGGCTACCAGAAGTGGTATCGCACATGGAATGAGAATGATATACCCCAGTATCGTAATTAAGGGATTCGGTTCGAAATTCCTAGCACCTGAAGAAAGCCGGAGCGTACAACGGCCCAAATGTTGTAAACATGGCAATAAAGATGAGGACAATAGTCCAAACAATGTAAATAGTGTCTACTATTTCTATTTATCTAGACAAATCTTCAAACACGCACTTATCACAAAATTCTTCTAAATATTTACATGCAAATTTAACACAAAAGAAAGCGTATATATCTAGCCCAAGATAGCTTAAAGGCTGCTCCTAAATCTACAAACGGTGAAATTCAAAATTTTAACAGTGCGGGGCTTTCATATCTAGCTCAATCTACCAAATCTGCTCTTATCACAAATTTCTTCTAAATTTTTATGTGCAAAATTTGCATAAATGTCTAAAGATGTGGCCGAAAGTACTGGGGACAATAAAAATTATGTAACATTTTTGTACTCTCTTAAACTTTCAAAACGGAAAAATGTAAGGGTGCTCGAATAATTACATTAAAAATTAATTAAATCTCCTTTTTTTTGCTATAGTTAATTATATATATATATTGTGTGTATTTAGGCAGCAATTTTTCATTGATACATGTTTCGTTAAATAATATAGACAAGTTTGTCGATTTATTTTATATAATTTTTTTTCATATCGTCTGATAAGCTTAATAGCATTATCGTTGAAAGACAAAAGAAAATCACAATATTGATACATGTTTTTATTTAATCATTTCTGAGCTTTCGGCTTACATCAGCAATTATCAAAGATGGAAATAGTGTTGGCTTAAACGGGCAGTTCGCGGATGAACGATAGTAGTAGTCGTCTATTTTGTTTGTGTGGAGGGTTCGCGAACACGTACGTGCATGCTGGGAGCAAAAATTGCACGACAGCTTAAACACGAAAATCGCATTACATACTTAAACAGGAAAGCAAGAAACAAAAAATGAAAATACTCGAAGCCATATACATAAAACAGTTGAAACCTTAGCAAAATTAACTACGAAATCTCCGCACACATTCTCAAATGCCTGTAATAGATAACAGAAGCGATTGGTTATCACAATGGCTTTCCATACTTAATACTTCTCGTCCCCACTCTCGTGTGAGACGCCACAAGCTGTAGTGCAATTTTCGCTTCCAGCATGCATGCACGTGTTCGCCAATCCTCCACACAAACGAAATAGACGACTACTACTATCGTTCGTCCGTGAACTGCCCGTTACAACAATCTCTCTAGGAAGGAGTTCAATGTCCATATGCATGGACTTGGTGTTTATATGAGCGAAAATTTCCCTCTAGCTATGGTGATTACTTTTGAATCTCCTGATCATTCCTACGTGTGTCTTTCCGTCTCTTTCTACTAAGCTCGGTTAACTATAATATCTTTTCTTTCTCTACCGCTACCCTTCATTTCATGACTGTTCCGTACTAGACAGCATCTCGAACAATATAGATAAGGCCATATCCTCTCATCCATTTGCTCACATACATATGTTTGGAGACTTTAACGCACACAACGCCGAGTGACTGGAAAACTGTCACGGATCTTGCTGGTGTCCATACAAATAACCTTTCAATCACCCAATCTCTTACGCAAGTGGTGGCTATCTCCACGCGTTTCTCTAATAATCTTAATGAACAAGACTCTTGCCATGTCATGTAGCTTTGCCCTCTCGGCAACTCTGATCATGCCGTGTACTCCGTTATTATCTTCTTCCTCTTCTTCCAGGAACATTCGGCCAGCAGAATATCTTCCTGCTACCAATGAGCAGACTGGGAGTTGTTCCGTGATTTTATTGTGTGACGTCCATTGGAACAAATGTTTTAGTCTTCTCGTTGAAGACGTGCATCCGGGGTTTCCTCTTGGGTTAAAGCTGTCATCAATGCCTTCATCCCAGCCAAGAAGTTCTGACTTAAACTTCATTCGTCTCTTTGGTTCTTCCCTGCTTGCTCAGGCACGACTGCCCACAGTTATCACTTATTCTGGCTTTATCGATGCCACGCGTCTGACCATAAAAGGCGCCATGTTGTTTACTGACAGAATGAAGCAGCATATAGCACTCCGCAAGTTCGACTCCAGACTACTGGCGACTCTGTATAAATGTGTTAAACAACAGCAGGCCCTCAATCCATCCTTTAATCAATAAATTTGAGGTCTTCACATCTTCAGCTGACAAGACTGAGTGCTTTCTCCACCAACTCAATATTTGATTCGTCTGGAGTATCCGCACCCGCCTCCCCCCACCCGCCAGAAGTGTTTATTCTTATTTTTTTGTATAAACAATATAAAACGTTTTATGCGCATGTTTTACTTTTTAGTATAATCTATTAATATTTATAAATTTTAATAAATTATAATAATAAATATTTTGGAGGTGAAGAGGAGTGTGTGAATGATGGGGTGGGAGGCAAAAAGTTTAGACATTTGAATGAATCGTATGTTTATTTTTGTTATGTTTGTATAATCAATACAAGATGTTTTGGGCACACAGTTTAATTTTTGTTGCTCGATACGTACTTTTGGAATTTTGCATATGTATATGTGTGTGTGTTGTCATTCTTTCATATGTATATGTGTGTATCTGGTACATATATACACATATGTGTGTGTGTGCGCGCGTGTGTGTGTATGTGCTTTGATTAAATATCGGTTATCGTTAATATTGTTGTATGCAGTGCTCAGTATCCCAACGATAGAGCCATCAAGCCATGTTACATATTTTTTTTAGATTTTATTAAACGTGAAAACGTAGCTAAAACTCGAAACACAGGTGGATTATATCACGTACTCAGTTTACCGTGAATCTTTTAGTGACGCGTATGCTTGCCATGTTTTTAATAACTGAAATACGGAAAATTATATATATATATATATATATTTGGGCAGCGGACCTTCTTTCAAACATTTTATATTAGATGTGACAGACAAAGAAAATCTTGTTTTCTTTATCAATGTTTTCTCTAATGTATTTACAGTTTTCATTTTTGAAAACTAAGCGAGTGTTGGAACTGTCCGCAATGATTATTGTTCCGTTCGCTTTCAGACAATTCATTTGCCACTGAAACCAGGGTATCTGCACTCCTTTTGACCTTCTAAAAAGAAAACTGTATGAATATTCGAAAAAGTTAATAAACATCTAAGAAAACCTTGCCTGTCTGTCATATTTAATGAAGCATATATATATATATATATATATAAGAAAAATTAAGGCAGACACGTTATTTCATGGTAAATAGGAAGTATAACACCTATTTCAGGCGAACCATCATCATCTCCCGTCTTTATTGTACAAAAGATCTTTTGTACAAAAAAGACGGGAGCTGATGATGGTTCGTCTGAAATAGGCTTAAACTTCTGTTTTACAATGAAATAAGGAGTCTGCCTTAATTTTTCTTATATTTGCGGTATATGTATTTATATACATATATATTTAGAGCTCACTTAAAGCGTTATCCTATCACTGTATGTACAGGATACTCCTTTGGATTCTTCTATATCTACACCGCATACTGATATATATATATATATATATATATATATATATATATATATATATATTGCCGTATTTCCTCTAGCATAAAACACCTTCATTCATAATACACACCCATAAAATCGTGCAGAAAGTATTGGGAAATGCTTCTACTTACGCATAATACGCACTTTTTGTTCGGTAATCGAACTCTGTAAACTGTGCCTCTCCAGTTTCATTACGGCCAGCCTTTCTTATTTTTATTCAAACTGTAATTGAAGATATTTATTTATTTTCGCTCATGATTATTCTAAAAGGAAACGAAAATAACTATATTGTGCCTACTGCACAGACTGATTGGATACCTAATAAGATCCATTTGTTCCACTTGGCTTTCAAATGTTACTTAAACGGTTTGTTGCAACAAATGTCCATGACTTGCAATTGACTGTTTCTACCACCCGGTATGATGACCAAGTCCTGTCATTCTCTAGGATTTCCTTGAATTTTCGAATCCTATGAATAAATATACATATCATTCTAGTACATATACATGTTATCCAACGTCTATAGCCCGACTCAGAGTTTCATGCAATATGCATTCATCATAGTAAATACCTGATGATTGCACAGTGCATGAAACTCTCAGTCGTGCTATCGGCTGTGATAATATGTACATTTATTAATATATATTTATAGCTCTGTTACATTATATTGAGCGCTGTTTCATTAACACCAGAAAAATATTTATATATAAGCTTGTACTCTCCCGTATATATATATATATATATATATGTATGTGTGTATGTGTGTGTGTGTGTGTGCGTGCGTAGACTTTTCACGTTGTATATATATATATATATATATATATATATATATATATATATATATATATATAATCAATATTGTGTATTTGGGTAACAATCTCTTTTTTATACAAGTTTCATTGAAAATGACAGACAAGTTATTAACATGAATTTTTTTATATAATTTTTCATATGTCCGTATAATTTTTCTTTTCGAAACTCAAATTATATAATTGTCGAAAGCTTTTGGTACTTATGTATATTTGGGTAGCAGCCTTTCTTTATACATGTTTCGTTGAATCTGACAGAGAAGGTAAGTTTCATTAATTCTTATTGAATTTCTTCAGCATTCTTATACCTTCCCCTTTAGTGGGGTGAGGTGGGTTTGGGAGTAACAGAGTGCAAAATAGAAAAACAAATCCACTTGAAAATGGTTAAAAATATTCAAGTAAGCTTGGGACAATGAATAATGGGGACAATGAATAATAGGGACAATTTTGCACTCCGTTACTCCTACGAAACGGAAAAATGTAAGAAAAATGTAAGAATGCTGGAAAAACTTTATAAAAATCAAATTTTCCTTGTCTCTCATAGTCAATGAACACACATGTACGTGTGTGCATGTGTGTGTATATGTGTGTGCGTGTGTGTGTGTGTGAGAGAGAGAGAGAGAGAGAGAAGGAGAAGGAAATAGAGAGAAAGAATGGGTGTGTGAGATTGGGTTTGAAAAGATATTTTTACACTTTTGCATTTGCTCCAATACAGAGTTTAACATCACCATCCGAATGGATGCAAGCTCTAGAACCAATGCTTTTGGAAATACACTGGCCATTCAATGAGCAGGTCTCATATTTTTGGCAGTTACAATTATTTTTAGAAGGGTCACTATTTTTAGTAGTAGGGTAACTGTTATTATTCAAGTGGGCCAAGTATTTATTTGATATCATATTATTATGTTGCGAAATATATCTATTCATGTTCTTAACGCAGCTATAACTAATATTAACCATGTTTTTGTTGAAAATCGTTTTTAGTGTAGGTGAATGGAAGAAATGTTTGTGAATAAAATTTGGGAAGAATTTTCCAATGTTTGTTTAGACATTACGGCTGAAGGGCGGGTTAAACTATATAATGCTATGTTTAAATAATTTCTGCTCATTTCTGCTTACTTTGTTTTTATTTATATAAGTGTGTGTATCTGTTATTTTTGTGCAGGTTCTCCATTTGATATATTATTATATATATATATATATATATTGATTGATTGATTGTTTAATTACTTAGTTTCTGGTCATAATAAGATTAGACCAATGCACATTTGTGTTAAAAAGTGTTCAATACAATTATATTGCAGAACTTTTTAATATATATATATATATATATATATATATATATATATATATATATATATATATATATATGAAAATGTGATGATTTGAGAAATAGTCATAATAGTGATCCATTGTACTATGAAAGGAGTCTCTCATCAATGTTTGAAAATGATTCTCTGAGTTTAATCCTTACCTGTTAAAAGAGTTATAGTTAGGTCGCAAATTCCGCTACCAGTTCTTCACCTTCCAGCTTCGCAAAATGGCGGTTCCAACTTAAATGTTTCCCTCTTTTATGTCAGCGTTTTTATTTCAAACTTTTGCAGCTAAATGTTCTATTAAATTTCTTTTTTTGTACAACTAAAATCTCCCTCTTCATTCTTTGTTATTGTTTCTCATGTTATTTTTCTCTCATTGAAAATTTATTAGAAAAGAGATGATATTATGAAAGAAAAAAGTATTACTACTTTAAAGACAAGCACACAAAGTATCATTTTACGTTAAGATGATTTATATCCCATTTTTCAACTGTTGGGTGGGCGATATTGGCGATTGGAAATTTTGGTGGGCGATATAAGATTTTGAGTATTAAATAGTTATTTCAGCATATGCTGATCTAACAAGGAGATATGCAAAAAACCTGGATACCCCTAAAAAAAAAGAACAAAATCAAAACAAAATAAACAAGACAAAATCAGGATACTAAATCGGAATAACTGGATAATATTCCTAAATAAGATATAAATACACCATAGTAGTGTATATTCTTTACAATTTTATAATTATGAACAAAAATCGTTTTTTTTTGTCAATAGTTCCAATACGAGTCCTAACCCTAAAACTAAGCTTGACCATACAACTTATATATATATATATATATATATATATATATATTTCAAAGATCATGTTTGCTTTCGTTTGTCCTTTAATACGGTATTAGCAGCAACAGCTGCCACATAACAGCGCCGTTTCTTGGTATTTTTATTATATCATAAAGTCGTTTTACGAAACAGTAATGCTTTTAAATATTTTCTTTATTGTTGGGTAAAACCGAATGCATGGTCATTATCAAAAAGTGCAGTCTAAAATGTCAAATACAGGTGGGGGATACTAAAATCAAGCAGGTACAAAAATTTAAAATCCTGGGAAATGTTCTAACAGAAGACTGAAAGTGTGACACAAAGATCTGAAGGCGAATTGGCATGGCGAAGGATGCATTTCAGAAGCTAAGTAGAGTATTAAGAGACAGCAAAATTTCACTAGAACTAAAGAAGAGAGTACTGGATTGCTATGTGATGTCAGTTCTTCAATATGACAGTGAAGGCACATAGTGGAAACCTTTCCTTGAGAAAGGAGTCAATGACATACAAACGGTTGGGAAGCTCTGATTTACACAATAACTAGCTGAAATACTTGTCTACTCAAAATTCAGTGATTTTTGGTAACAGTAGAATGATATGCAGGTAGTGGAAAATCTATTGTCGTAAAAAATGAAATTGACAAGCAGAGTTTACATTTAGACCGATGCAGTTGAATTTGCTTTGCGTTAATGTTTTTAAGAAAAGGCATGAATTTAACAGTTCTCCTCCTGGGTTATAGGTTAAATAGTTGAGTAGACTGTGTATGTGTGTGTGAGTGTGTTTCGATTAAGTATCGGTTATCGTTAATATTGTTGAACGCAGTGCTCAGTATCTTAAGGATAGAGTCATCAAGCCATGTTACTTATTTTTTAGATTTTATTAAATGTGAAAACGTAGCTAAAACTCGAAACACAGGTGGATTATATCACGTACTCAGTTTACCGTGAATCTTTTAGTGACACGTATGCTTACCACGTTAAGGCAACTCATTTAGGAGAACAACACAGTATTCTAACCTGTAGAGAAGGCAACGGGAAATCTTTTCCAATAAGTAAAAATAAATGCGAAGAAGGAAGATTATTATCATGACTCTGTTTATCTTTTTACTTTTCTTATATTTTAAATCATTTCACTCCAATTAAGGAGATAACGCCACCAAAACGCAAAGAGTAACTGGCAGTGAAAGAGAATTAGTGAGAAGAAAGAGAAATAAAAATACAAAATTCAAGAAGACCGAAGATTGCGATTTTTTTTCAAGATTTTAGGCAACAAGGAAGCAAGAAATTGGAAGAGAGTTCCATAGCTGAGAAGTGTGAGAACAGAAACTATCGGAATAGAACTTACGGTTGCATCGATTTCAACAGCACTGATAATGATTAATTAAGAAATCCATTTGTTATCACTATGTTTCTTCGACATTTCAGATCCCAACTCTTATTTCCTGCTCACTGTTTATCACTTCCTCTCCAATTTTCTGTTTTTTACTTTCTTTCCACTCCAGTGTTTCTGTTTCCATCAATTTTCTGATAATATGGCGACTGAAAATGGCAAAGAAGTTACAAAAGAACAACTACAATGTACGAAGTTCGTTATTCCCCAGCCCTAACCCTAACCGTTTAAAATAACTCAATTGTGATTTTGGGTCGTAGGACACCACATACACTGTAGCATCAGCAGTGTTTCCTGGGCAAGATAGCCCGAATTCAGAGTTTTCTTTCTCCTAGATTAGTCGCCAACCAAGGCCTATAAGACCCGTTATTTAGCTGGAGGGAGAAGGGATGGATTTGTAAGCGAGTGTAATACGAGCACCGATTCCTCATTCATTTTCTTCTTTATCATGCTTGCACAAATTAATTATACAATGGTTATAAAGAACGTTAACGCGAAGCACAATCAAACACGAAGCACAATCAAACATGAAACACAATAAAACATGAAAAGCAATCAAACATGAAAAGCAATGAATCATGAAGCTCAATGAAACATGAAACACTATCAAACATGAAACACAATCAAACATGAAACACAATCAAACATGAAAAGCAATGAACCATGAAGCTAAATCAAACATGAAACACAATCATACAGGAAAAACAATCAAACATGAAACACAATCAAACACGACACACAATCAAACATGAAACAAAATCAAAAATAAAACACAATCAAACACGAATCACAATCATGCACAAAGCACAATAAAACATGAAACACAATCAAACATGAAATGTAATCAAGCATGAAGCTCAATCAAACATTAAAGACAATCAAACATGAAACACAGTCAAACATTAAAATCAACCAAACATGAAGCATAATCAAACACAAAGCTTAATCAGACATGAAGCACAATCAAACATGAAACACAAACACGAAGCGCAATCAAACACCAAGCACGACGAAACATGAAGCCTAAATCAAAATCACATGAAGCATTGAATTAGGAATATTTCTTTAAAAATACATACACCATTTAAAAATGTACATTTTACTTATCTAGATTAGCACAACATTAAAAATGGTTGTGTCACAAAAGAAATGATACTTTTAGGATAAACATTTGATTTTCATTTTTAGAATATTTACTTCATTTTTTGTAGATCTGAGAACCGTGCAATTATTTTCTATATTTAAATATTAAGAAATATTGATTATCAAGTTTTCGTTTTTCTTTTATTTCTTGCGTTCCAAATTTCTCGTAATGTTTACTTCTGTCTAAATTTCCGAGATGGATATCAGTTATTATTTTCGGTGAGGGTTCTGAAGAAAAAAGACAAACATTTAATTTAAAAAGTTTTTTGGATTTTTTTTAACTAAGGGTTTTTCATCAGTAGAAAAAAAATCTTACACATTTTTCAACTGTTTGCGTCAAATCCTTGTCTGAAGTTTTAAATTCAATATTATTTTGAATGAATAAAGGCTTTAAAATTCCAGATCTGCTCAAACAATTTGGCGATGCTGATCTATAATTTACTGAAATTTTCACTTACTATAAATCTGGATGGATTAAAATATTTGGTCGTCTTCCTTTTAAACTTTTTTATCGCATTTACTTTAGATATATTTGGATTAACGCTCCGTCATTGCTGGTTATGTTCTCACTGTCTGAACCACCCAACCGAAAGATTGAGTATACAGTTAATATGCCACTAAATGCACGAACGAACGCTTTGTTCCTGTTGGCTACCGTACTAAAGATTACTGAAAAGGATCAAGATGAGTTATTTCCTCTAGTAATGAAGAGCTGAATGGGAACAAATTAACCCCGTCATTTAAATTTAGGATTTAGTTTAAAAATGTGAATGAAAACTGGATGAAAAGGCATCTTAAGAAGGCCGAAGATTACAACGGCTGAAACATTATTATGGTAACTAGAAAGATGAAGATATCAATCCGATTGTAAGTCATTTAAATAAAGTTAACGTTACCTATTATTGCTACAAAACGTTATATTACAAGTTTTGTATGAATTTTAAAAATATTAACGTAAAACTGAATACTTAATTTCCTATCATTTCTTCTTTAACTCACTTAGGAGAAGGAAAAGTTTAATTTGAAACTTAGGAACAAGAAAATTATATATCAGTTTTCCCTTAGGGCTTTTTTTTTCACAGTACCATTTTGATACTTCTTGTTTTTCCTTGGAGTTTTACTTATTTTTATGGTTCGTTATTTTAAAATCCCTCTTTCTACTTTTTTGTTCATTTCTCTTTTATCTTCTATACTTTTATTAATATAATTTATATATAAATATAGTCTCTTATTTTCTCTGTTCATTTTTTCTACAGTTTTTTTTAAATTATTTTAAAAATTTCCTTATTTTCTCTTTTTCTTCTCTTCTTCGTTCTCTATATTTTCTTTCTTCTATCCACTCATTCTTCTTGTCTTTCTTTTTTTATATTCTTCTTCTTGTTTAATCATTTACTTCTGCTTCTCCTTCTTTTTCCCTCTTTCTCCGCCTTGTCAGTTTAATACAGCTCACATGTCTCTATCTTCCCCGCAACCATGTCCTTTTATCCAATGCTCTTAAATTCATTATTCCACATCTTCCATTTCATAAATGTGTGTTTGCATGCACGCACATACCAGCATCTATGTACCCTACTTTGCACAAATTGTCACCAGCAATTTTCGACGACCCTGCACATCTCCCAACTCACGCGGAAAGCTCAACCATGTTAATCCGGGTTGCCGAATTCTCACACTTGAAAGCAGCCATCTTAGCGACATTAACGGCACACACATTCAATTATCAACGCCGCTATTGTGAGACGGGCACATGGTAATGTGACAAAGCCAACTGTTTAAACACATTTCAGATAATACTTGACAAGACACAAAGTGTCATCACACAGAACCCACACTTCCTGTCACCGCAATCCACACCTTCTAATAACATAGAAACTTCTATCTTCTTCATATTTCTCTTTCTTCTTTCAATTCGTTTTTCTCGTTCATCTTTGAATATCAATTTTTAGTCTAATTTTTGCTTCCAGACCCACAAAAATGATTTTTTAAATGTTTTCTATTATTCTTTTTGTTTTTTCCCTCATTGGTGATTTTTTTTCATTTTGCATTATTTTTCTTTCAAACTCTTTCATAATTTCATTATTTCCCTTGTTTCTTCATTTTTTCTTTCTACATTTTTGTCCGATTTTCTCTTCTGCTTTCTCTTTCCATACCTTCCGACTGTCCTACTTTTAATTACCGTTTCTTTTTGCCTTTCTGTCTTTCTAATCCTTTCTTACATTTTTTCTTCCTTTCTTCCTTTCCTTTCTTCTTTTCTCACATTTCTTTCTTTCTTTCTTTCTTTCTCACAAATCTTTCTTTCTTCCTTTTTTTCATATCTTTCTTCCTTTTTCACATATCTTTCTTTCTTCCTCTTTTCCTTCTCCGTTTCTCACATTTCTTTCTTTCTTTCTTTCTCACATTTCTTTCTTTCTTTCTTTCTTTCTTTCTTTCTTTCTTTCATTCAGTTTTCAATTTCTCTAACGTTTTTACTCTTTTCATTTGCATTATTCTACAACGTTTAAAATGTCCCACAGCCTTTTTGCTGATGAGGCAGTAAAACTCTGTCTAATCCGACAGTTAAAGATCTAAATTAGGTTAGAATTGCAACAATTTTCCTTTAACGAAGCGTCGAAACAACATATTACATTTCGAGCAATACTTTTTTATGATTGAGAGTCAGTGTTTGAAAAATAAAAAATAAACATGAAGAGGGAAATAAGGAAAAAAAGAGAGCAAAAAAGAGAAAGAAAATGTTCTACTGATGCTTGCACATTCCTCAATTATGAAATGCCTGAATAGGTACATGCAAGGTTTTATGAGAAATCAGAAGCCAAAAAACTACAGGCATCGTAAAACGACTTGGCTGTCATAGGACAATCATCTTTTCTAGAAAACGAAATTCTGCCTTGGAATTTGTTCAACGTTTAATTTTAAGAAGAGCATGCGCTTTAGCCAGTGCTTTTTGTCCTATAAAGTTTGTCATTTAGAAAATGGTCAATCAGGCTTTTATAATTAAAATTAAACAGTTATACACACACGATGATGGCTGCATCTTGATTTTGAGTAATGGCGTCGCTTTACTTATCTTCAGGTATAGGCAAGATAGATAGTGAATTTTTGGTTCTGCTATAGTCTCACATTCTCTTGCGCAGATGTGGCAAAGTTGGACATCTTTTGTAGTAGCAGTTACATTAATAATTTGGTGAACGTTTAGTCCGCGAATTGAAATACATTCTTTTTATATTCTCTGCAAGTAAAATATTGCATAACGCGTAGTGAATGACTTCTTTCTGCGTGTAGTGTCTTTGATGGCCTTTGAAGCTTACCCTACCTCATTAAGTGTTAGATCAAATTCTGTGCCAACATTCTCAGGGCAGTTAAGGTCAAGACCTTTTCGAATATCCCCCTTAAAATATTTCTGCTTTACACAATTCTGTTCATAGTCTCTCTAAAGAGAGTGAGGTCTTCCCAATCATTTTGCAGTGTTCTTGATACAACCTTTACATGCCAGTTTCGGCCTATTATCTGTTTTTTTTTCTTCCGGACAACTCATAAGACAGAAACTGCTTAGGGATTCTAATAGATACAGACACATATATAATGACCGGTTACTGGTTTCCGAGCGGATAGCCAATCATTTTCTCAGGTACATTTATGTGTGTTCAAAACCCCTCTGTGGTTTATTCGGCTACTCTGCTTGGTGAATTTTGCTACAATTTCTGGGAGTGAGTGCATCAGTACTTCAACGTCCCCCCTGTCACTGGTAATCATAACTTATGATAAACATCGCCGATCCCCGAAAAGTTCTATCCACCCAATTTCATTTACAATGCTCGGTGTGGTTTGTTAGTTATTTTCCCAATGTTCCGCACTCAAGGATCAATCACGGATACCTCAAGAAGACATCTGACAAGTCGACAATGGTGAGATTCAAACCCAGGTCTCACACTCGGTAATGGAACGTTCTAACCACTTAGTCACGTGCACATATATCTACTTAAATACAGGCATACAGGAAACCAGCCAAAACGGCGTTGAATAGATACTGGACTTTAATATTTTATTTTATAAATGATTTTTCACCCTACAACACGTTTCCCCACAGACGAAAAATCGTAAGTCTCTCGCTACTCTGTCACTATTTCCATAGCAAGTGTTCTCACGAGATACACATACCAAGTCATATACACCATCCTTTTCATATTCCATTAATGAGACGTAAGTTACACTCGGACAGCTTCCCTCACCCCAAAGACTGCTGCTTTGTGGGATAGACTCCTGACATGATATTTTTCTAATCGCAACAACCTTGGCCTCTTTAAGTCTAGAGTTAATCGTTATCTTTCCTACATAACATCATGAACTGCAGTTTTTGATCTTTTTACGTTCAGACAACACCACGCAGTAATCCCTACCTTGGGTGTCTCTTGGGCCTTGTATTGTGTGAACATTAGTAAAAAGTGCATATATAAGAATAAATATGGTTGATATATGTGTACATATATGAAACTCTGTGTACGTAATCACTCATTTAATCAAAAACAATACCATTATCATTATTTGTAAAATAGCTCATTAAAATATTGGTGCATCTAGGGATCAGATTTCCAAAAGTATTCATATATGCTTGGAAATTATACATTCAGATTAAAGAAAGAATATCGTAGAATTTAACGGTCCTTCTAAAAATTAAAATTCTTGCTCTCTCTCTCTCTCTCTCTCTCGATCAAAAATATGAAATATATTTAAAAAAAAATAAATAAAAAGTGTTATCACGACCTTTCGCATGAAAATGTGATACTTGAAAAAACCGACTCAATACTGATCAACGCAAGAAGAAACCATAATCAAAAACCACAAGAAAAAAAAGCAAAAACAAACATAAAACATAGCTATCAAAAGGACTTTATTAATCTACCCAATTTCTTTGGTAATAGCTTATGGGAGCCTAAAGATGACATTGTAAATTCATGGTCAAACCGAAAAACGATGGGAACCTAATATATATATATATATATATATATATATATATATATATAGATAGATAGATAGATAGATAGATAGATATCGCCTGAAGACACCACTCATGGTAGAAACCTTGGTCGCGTAATAACACGTTTACAATTGAAAAATATTCAAAATTTCTAAAATATAATTGTATTGAACACTTTTTTAATACAAGTGTGCACTGGTTTAGCATTATTATGACCAGAAACTAAATTATCAAACAACCAACCACACACACACACACACACACACACACACACACACACACACACACATATATATATATCAGATAACGATATATAAATGTTTATATATCAGGAACAATATTGGGGAATTATATGACAAAGAATAAACATTTTTCGTTTGATGCGTTTCAACCTTTAGGAACTTCATCGGTGTATATTTGTTATGTAGAATACCTAATAACTAAAGTGATGGAAACAAAATGAAAGAAATAGAATATAAATGAAATCGGCTAAATTTTATATATATATATATATATATATATATATATATATATATATAATGAACCAAAAGTTGGATTGCTTGAATTAGTCAACGCCTATTTAAATATGAAACCCAACCATAAAAGTATAGATGTAAATAAACAAGAGGTTAAATTTAATTTGTGGTAAGGGTTGTATAAAGTGCAAACAAAATGTAAAGTAAAGATTGTAAAAAACAAGTGTATTTTTTCATTTAACGATAACAAATAATTTTCGCTAAAACAAGCAATACTAAAACTTTTTGTCTTTTTTAAACAATATAAAAAACAATTCTTTGATTTCCTACTTTATCGTATTCTTGTTTTTTCGACTGATAGCAAAAAATGATCTGTCTCATATCAAAATGAAGTGCAAAAAAACTGAGAACTGTAAGAATAATAAATAAGAACTCTCCTTGAAATTGAGATAAAAAAGTCCACATAGCGTGAGATCTTTTGCAAATAAATTTCGTAAATTTCAGCAAAGCCATATGAGTACAAGATAAACAAAATTTGAGGCATAAAGAAGAACGCAAGCCGAGCAAAAAAAAAAAAAAAAAAAAAAGGACGCAGTAAATCACACAATCTCGGAAAAATTTATGTACAATATGAACTTTGAAATTTGATTAATCGAAATAAAAATAAAAAGAGGAATGAAAATTAAGTACGAAATAATTGTTTAAATCTTTGCATATCTCCAAAAACTGGGGAATTATTATTTTATGGATGGAGAGGCTGTTGTTTAAACTTGTTAAGCCGAAAAACGAAAATCTTATGAAACATTCTATCTTGTTTTATCAATTAGTTTATCGATTACTGATATTCTGCTCAACTTCGATATTTTTCTTAATAAATTACCTTTTCTTACTTTTCTTTAAAAAGTAATGAACAGTTTAAAATAAATAAATTATAATCCCATTTTTAAACAAATTTTTTATACACACACAGAAGCACCACACACACACACACACACACACACACACACACACACACAAATATATAAGAAAAAATTATATATATATATTTATTTATGTAGGTATAGATGTAAATAAGTGGACATATATGCATAGATGCAGGTACACACAGATATATACACATTAATCTGGTGTTAATAGAACAGTGCTCAATGTAATATAAGAGAGCTATAAATATATATTAATAAATATATATATTATCCTACGCTAAAATCACAACTCGGAGTTGGCATCCCAGATTTATAATTTATAACGAATTTAATCGACGATTGTACCAAAAATAAAAATTCAAATTGAAAAAAGGTTTAGTTCAGAAAATGCACCTGATGATTGCGTAATGCATGACACTGCAAGTCGTGCTTTAAAAGTAGGATAATATGTATATTTAATAATATATACATACATATATATATATATATATATATATATATATATATATATATATATATATATAATCTTAATAATAAGATCAATGTGGAGAAGTTTGTGATTTTATTGAGCAAAGTCATGCCGACTTCGAAGTTTGAAGGGTATTAGCGCTCTATCTCTATATCGATATCAAGCACTTTACGACAAAAACCTTCTTGCCAAAATGTCTTTTTTATCAGTAAGCCACTGAAAAAACAACACTTTTGGCACTAAGCATCATAACACCTGAACACTATATATTCGAGTAATCATAAATGTATACATATCTGATTAATTACGGCCGACAAGGAAAATTTAATTGATTTTTATTAAGTTTATTCAGTATCCTAACATTTTTCTATTTTGTTGGAGATAAAGATTTATATCCCTTGCTGCTTGCCGGGTAAGTTGTAATTTAATTAATATATTCGTGTGTAGCATCCTTTTTCTGAAATATGTTTCATTGAATAAGGCCGACAAGGAAGATTTAATTAATTTTTATTTAGTTTTTCTAGCATCTTAACATTTTTTATAATTAATGTATATACTATATATATATGTATAATATATACATGAGTAAATTGTTCATAAATATGTATGTTATATAGTTCTAATGAATATATTTAAGTATAAAATATTTAAAAAATAATTTAAAATATTCAAAATTGAACGCTTGTATGCATAAAAAAGGAAGATGCAAATCTACAGAGTAAACGGAAGTGTACAGAATCAAATCAATGGAGTTAATGACTAAAATAAATACACTGCGCATAGGTTCCATGCAAACTTCCATCCAAACTTCCATCCAAATACATAGGCCCAAATCCATAGGTTCCATCCAAATCCATAGGTTCCATCCAAACTTTCTATTAAAAATTTTCTGGCCCGACAAAGTGACCCAACTTTTTGCGGTATATATATATATATTGATAAAGAACTAATAATATTTATTGTATACGAGTGGGCCCGTGCTGTCAAAAATGACGGGAAATATTTTTATCAACATGCTGTCTAAAATGACGGCAACATATATATTGATGTACCTTCTATTGAGTATATTACATTAAAACATAACAAAAAATTATACAAACACTTGAGCGTGACAGGAGTGATATGTAGATATATATATATATTATTCACTGCTCGATGATATAATTATTGCAAAAAATAAACTAAGACACTGTTAAAGAGCAAACACGCGACAAGATCTTTCATAACTGATAGTAAAGAGAATGAACTGAGCCGATGCTGCCTCACTACTGTCTCTCTCTCCATGAGCGTGACAAGAATATATATATATATATATATATATATATATATATAGGTACAAAGAGTTTGTTTCTTTAATAGAGCAGATTCATGCCAACTTTGAAGTTTCGTGAGGACACCATTATAATGTTCTCACTCATCAAAGCTGTTTGTCGTTACGTTCCGTTTTTTTATTGTTTATATAGAATATGGTGTGATATTGTGGTAGTGGTGTTATTTGTCATTGGTTACTTATTCTTTTTTTTCTTGTTTATGATTGGTTAAATTTTCTTTTTCCATCTTTTTCTTTTGTTATTGAGTAATTGCTTGATTCGGATTTATTAAAAAGACAAACTCTTCGTACCTATCAACACTCTATCTACACTCCGATATCGAGCACTTTACGATAAAAATCTGCTTGCCAAAATATATTTTATCAGTAATAACCCCTGAAAAACAACAACCTTGGAGCTAAATACTATTACAATTAAACACTATATATATATATATATATATATATATATATATATATATATATGTACAACAGATTTTAATATAGTACTGAGGATTATTAGAGCTTTTGACCAAGTGAAAGCTTGATTAGAAAGCTTTCAAAGCTTTCTCAAGGAGACATTAAATAGGAATTGAATAAGCCTTAAATTCCGAATTGATCTATAAATGTGTAAATATATATATAATTTATTCGAACATTATTTTTAATTGATACTCGTATTTCATTAGATATACTGTTTTTTAATTAAAAATTACATATATATATATATATTTCTAAAGGCCTGATTATTTATGAGAATTTTTGTTAAGAAAATGTGTGTAATTCAAACCTGCGACTTCTAGCAACACAGGAGAAGCTACAAATTGATCTGGTGCGTCGACTACGAATGATTCGTATTTCAGATGAAGTAAATCCAGCCTTATATACACAAATTTTCGATTTTTCGTAAATAATAATCTCTGCTCTGAAATGTATCGTAATGTAAACAAATGTAAACAAAGTTACGGAAAGTTCCGGAGATTAAGAAAATTGGATTTAACAACCAACATACTTGATTTATTTGTTTAAACATTATTTTTAATCGATACTCGTATTTGAGTAGATATTCTGCTTTTTAATTAAACAGTATATATATATATATATATATATATATATATATAAGGTGAGGTGAATGAATTCTCGTCTAAATTACGCAAAAAGAAAAAGAACACTGACAATTTATTTTAACTAGGTACCTCAACTCATTTTTCTATTCCTCAAAAAATAATTAAATTATCTTCAAGCTTTAAAATTAGCTTTAATTGAAAGGCAAGAGATTAAATTTAGTAATTCCAATAAACAAAATACACTTGGAGTATTTTAAAGCGAAATTATATTGATTGGAATCTAAATTTTTTCAGATTAAAAAAAAAATTGAAAGTACCGCCATTTTTTTGATTGATCAACACATTTTTAAACAGTAGCCACATTCCTGTTTTAAAAATCTGGCAAAAATAAAATATACGTCGCTGACACGTTATTGAAGTCACTTTTTTAAGTTAAAACTTACCTTTATCTGTTTTCAAATAATGTACTTGCTTACTCTCTGAAATATTTGCTATAAATTTTGTATCAGTTAAGGTAATCCGATCTACACTGCCTATCTCAAGTGTCGAGTGACATAATGACAACCGGAAGTTGTAAACAAGGTTAAAGTAGGGCGGCCAAAGGCGACAAAATTATACGAATGTCATTTTTTATGTAAGGGAAGACAACCCTTTAATCACGTGACCTTTTAATGATAAATATCACGTACGGCTATCCGTACAAATAAAGATACGGGCAATCAAAATGCACACAATTAAAATGTTTTTAATTATTTTAAAAATTGACGGGTCAATTATTTGTATTAAGTTTTTAAATTTTCAATTAGTAATTGTAGTCTTCAAGCATCAATTACATACCCTAGCCGGCCCATTAAAGGAAGAAATTTAACAATAATTTTTAAACTTTTTATATATAATTTTTATATATAATTAAAAAATGAAAAAAAAAAAAGAAAAAAAAAAAAAGAAAATAACCATTGTAAAAATTAATTATTCATTGAATTTTTTTTTCTTTTCAGACTATGATATGCTTAATTGATATTGTTCATAAAAGCAATCAGAAGTTTATCCACATAAATTGGCATAGTTATTGCATTTTTCGCAATTCGGACCTACTTTTTAGAAAGACAGGGACTATTGAAGAAAAAAAAAACAAAAAAAAAACAGTGAATCAGCATTCCCCAATGACTCCTGAATTTTTTTATATTAGTTTTAGAGTGGTCTATAGTCGAATTGTTACATATTTCTGGAATTGAATTGGTGGTGGTGGTGGGGGGGGGTAATATACATAAAAAAATATTTTTACCAATATTTTCTAAAAATAATGCAATCAAAATTGATTTCATTCAATTATAAATAAGTCCTGAGGTTTTCATCAAAATTCAACTATTATTTGGATTTATGCAAGAATTTCCAAATTAATGTGTCTTTCACGGCCAAAAAAAAGTGCATTGCGTAACAATTACGTTTTTTTACTTAATAAAATAGCAGTAATTTGGATATCGCACTGATGTAAGAAAAAAAAAGATTTCTATAACAATTTCGAACGTGTTAGAAAGAATTAAAAATTTTTTTTAAAATATTTAAAAAATGCTTTGTTCTATTCTCTTAATTGTAATATAAACTTTTTGCCGATAGAACTTTGTTTTTATTTAGTTTGGGACCTTTTCCCTTCTTACTATGCTGTTTTTACATCGATTTTGTGGAGGTACCTAAAACAAATACTTTTACCAAAATTACATAAAAGTATATAGAAATAATAAAGAATAAATTTATCCAATAAAATCTTTATTGACTTCAATCACGGCCTCCTGGCAACTTCAGAATCTCTTTCAACTCTTCTGAATGGTCTCTGTTTAATTTGGTGAATGCTGCCATAATCGTTGCCTTCAGTTCACCTTTGGTGTTACAAGGAGTTTTGCTGATTTCTCGCTCACTTGCGCTCGACACAACAATCAAGGGTGTTGCAGTCTGGGGAGTTAGATGGCAATATGTAAGCGGTGATACGATTGCAGAATTGTCTAATAGACATAACTATGTTCAAATAATTGTGTGACATGGTGCAGGCTCATGTTTCCGGACATAGAGTCTTCTAGCAGCCACCAACTTGACTCAGAGCAGGACTACCTCCTTGACGGAAGCCTCCGTGTTGTGTCTGAGGCCTTCTGAGAAGATGAACGGAGGCGTAATGTTGTTAATACTAGTGATCACTTCAAATACCTTCGTAATCAATATTAGTCTTATTCGATTCTTTCCAAATCATCTACATCATTCTCAGATTGACACCGAAACACTCTGAAATGTTCGTATTAGAGCTTCCGGTGCGAATGCCAAGCAGTACAGCATATGTTTATAAAATTTCCTGCGTCATGGTGCTCTTTTTCTTACAGAATATACCCAACTGAATCTACGATACTGTTTAGTCAAAAAATCAAAAACAACGTTCATGTGAAAAATTTACAAAAAATGCTATCGTGACAATTTACCTACCGCACTTTGCATATATATACATTAGTATTTGAGCAACAATTTACCTTTTATACAGGTTTCATTAAAATTGACAGACAAGGTATTATCAGACAAGTTTTTATATAATTTTTCATGTGTTCGTATAATTATTTTTTCAGAACTCAAATCATATAACAATTGTCCAATTTTGTTGTACTTTCGAGCGCTTTAATTCTTGATAATTGCTAAATGTATAATCGATAGCGCTCGAAAGTACAAAACCTTTGAAAAATTCTTATATGGGTTCTGAAAACATTAAAGTATACGAATATATAAAAAATTCTATATAAAACTTAATGATAATACTTTGTCATTTTTAATGAAACCTGCATATATATATATTTGTGTGTGTGTGTGTGTATTGAGACAGCAGATATTTTTTTAAACATATATTGTTAAATATAACAGACAATGAATGTCTATTACGTTTAATCATGAGCCGTTCTAAGCATCTATATTTAGAGGAACACACGCGGACATGCTGAAATATTCTTGGCTCGATCCTCTTTTATTCGTGTCTGTCTGTCTGTCTGTCTGTCTGTCTGTCTGTCTGTCTGTCTCTATTCATGTTTGTCTATCTATCTCTGTTCGTGCCTGCCTGTCTGTCTATCTTTAGATATACATGGGACAATAGTAATAATAATAAATATCAAACTTTTGGAATGAAATATATATATATATATGTGTGTGTGTGTGTGTGTGTGTGTGTGTGTGTGTGTGTGTGTGTGCTTACTTTTAATATAATCCGTTAGTACTCACGGATGATCTTTCTTGTCAGTCAGTTAAGTGCCATACGTGATACACGCTTGGGCGATCATGTGACTGAACAGAAGAATATCCTGCAGTAGGTTGCCATTACTTTCTGCGGTAGACTGGTTGCCAGCCAAGGCTATAGAACCCAATCTGTCTTGTTATTTAACCCATAAATGGAGGGAAGAGACAAATTAATACCATTCCCAAGGGTATTTGCGCGTAAGTGAATGCGAAGAATTCAACTGGAATTCGAACTCGGCTCCTCGATTTTTCGTTCAGAGCCGATATCCACTGTACCTTAACACACATCCACTTGTATTATACCACAACACACATCTTTTGTGTATTATACTTGAAATATGTAAGAAACGCACTGTAACTTATTCATTTGATTTTAATAATTCATTTTTCGATGTTCTCAAGTACTTTCAATCTCCTTGTGTTGCTAAAATTAGTGTAATTTTTCTGATGTTTCGAATGTAACGGTTGACAGTTATGCTTAGCGTTCATTAGAACGTGAAAATTATCCACGATGGATTTTTTTATTTTGTAATGTCATGGTCATGTACATAAAGCCTGAAAAAACTGTTCTTTTGATAAATATGTAAAAGTATTACTGCAGTATTCATAACTGATTCTATAAATAAAAATAAATTGACGGCTTAAGTTGTTTAATAAATATTGCCTCGAGGACCTGTAGTTTGCATTTGTTATTTTCTTGGTGTAGGATAGTTGTATGATTGATAATTATATTTTATATTGAGAATGTAGGCAGGAATGTTGTTGTACATGTCTAGAATGGACGAATGGTCAAACATGTTCAGTTTCGTTAAAGACTACTGACAATGTACTGCTAATTAAGGTTTTTGTTTAATTTTTCATGTGGTCTTATAAGAACGCAGGAGGAAACAAAAAACTACAAGAACACACAAAAACTAAATAAAAAGCTTAACCGCATTACCTAGTCAGTAGTTTTGAATGAAATATGAATAAAAAAGGGGTTGCTGCCCAAATACGCAATATACAATACGCGCGCGCTTGTGTGTATGTGTATATATGTGTGTGGTGTATATGTAGACAGTGAACATTCGGATAACCCTTCAATCTGAAGATTACACTAATACATGACACTAAGAGTCTCCATCCAACGTAGATTCCTGTGTCTACACAGTATATATCTATAAATATTTAGTCTTAAATATTCACCACTGTTATGTAAAATTGGCAAATTTAAACAATTTATATATATATATATATATATATATATATATATATATAAAGGATGATCGGAAAGTAACTATTTTTATCTATGACAGATTTTCTTGTCATATACAATTTTTACAAAACATACATATAATAGAGAGTTATTTTTCAATCAGCCTCTGTATTAAGATTTACATGTCCACAAAAGAAGAAAATTATAAAATTGACTAAGAACTTAACGGCCCTACTTTGGCAGCCGTATTACTGAAACTTGCATAAAAGAAGGATTTCTAACCAAATATGCTCTCTCTCTCTCTCTCTCTCTCTCTCTCTCTCTATATATATATATATATATATATATATATATATACTGTAATATACTGTTAAATATAACAGACAATGAATGTCTATTATGTTAAATTATGAGCCGTTCTAAACATCGTAGTTTGGTTTTAATTTCAGGTGAAAATAAAGACAAAAGATCTCCAACATTTGGATATTTTTTATTATGTTGGTTGTAAGCTTTCAGCTCACATGAGCTATCTTCAGAGAGGCTACAGGGACGTTAGCATAAAAACATCCACCATCAAAGATGATTTTTTTTATCGTTTGTTGACATAAAACTTTGCTAAGCAACAATAACAGATAACATAGACATTCCTTGTCTGTTATATTTAACAGTATATGTTTAGACAATTATCTGCTGCCTTGATACACTAAATTTAAGTTATATATATATATATATATATATATATATATATATGTGTGTGTGTGTGTGTGTGTGTGTGTGTGTGTGTGTGTGTGTGTGTGTGTGCGTGTGTGTAGAAATATACCCAGTTATGATCTAAGATTAAATTTAATCATATATATATATATATATATATATATATATATATACTTATTCGGGAGGCGAAATATGAGAAAGATATTCACCCGCTCGAATATACTTAAGAGAAATAGTGGGCGATGCTAAACGAGGTTGATAAAAACAGCAACAAACGGAATGCAACGGACGCAGACACATTCAGCCAGAGATACGTCTCTATCGTTAGATAGGAACAGGACTGAAACAAAGACTGGGATATGAAGAGATTGTAGTCGAACAAATGATTTATACCACGCTTTGGAAGATATTGTTAAATATATGAGGACAGATTGAATTATTTCGATTAATAGTGACGGCTTAAGATAGATATAGAAATAAGTATGACGACACGAAGACAATCAAAAAATCATATGCAGTATAGAAAAAATCTGTTTGTTAGATCTGATTTACGTTAGAACAATAAAGATAATCATTATTCTTGTTTTCTAAGGCCTTTTAACATATGATTTGTAGCTGTAAATTTGTTTCTCATCTACGACATTTTTAGGATCTTAAATTAAATTTATATAATTATTTTACAGATATATTTTATTATTAAAGAATAATATAGGGCGGGTGAATTATAAAAGAGAATTTATAATTTAAAATTCATCTCTCTTTTTTTATTTTAAAATGATTTAATTGATTAGTTTTAAATTTGTGGCCCATTTTTTTTTATATAATATTTTTTAAGTAGGTTCTACACTATACAAGGCCCGGGTGCCACGCGAGGTAGAGGGTTACATTAAGGAGTACTTTATACTAATAGGAGGGGAAGATAACGGTTAATTCCATACATGAATAGATTAAGATTGTAGTAATCTGGGTAAATTCACCTTGGGAGTCTATTTCACAGAGCTGTGAATTTATATGATATAATATATTTATGAGTGTGTATAAAATATTTGTATGTATAACCATCAAATAAATAGTGAAAGAAAGATCAACTGAATATGACATGGTGACAAGAAGGGAACAGAAATATTATTACTTATGTACGTTTTTATTGTT
This sequence comes from Ascarosepion bandense, assembly GCA_037127315.1. Taxonomy (NCBI): domain Eukaryota; kingdom Metazoa; phylum Mollusca; class Cephalopoda; order Sepiida; family Sepiidae; genus Ascarosepion; species Ascarosepion bandense. The sequence goes on along the minus strand of JBBBDQ010000788.1, from coordinate 1,632,875 downwards.
TTGTTTTTAAATCAGATTTAACCACCCCGCCTTTTTTTTTTCATGGAGGATGGCATCTTTGTCTTCCCTGTGTAAAATGGACGGAATCTCAATAAAAACACAGATTTTGAAACAATAAAATATAAATAACAATTTTGCATGTATATTTATTTGCTTATTAGACATAATTGAACGCATTGCGCCAATTTATGAGAAATTAGTTTAATATTTAATACATTTATGACTTAATGAGATTTGTGGAGACAAGAGGAATCTTCGACAAGTTTTTCATAATCAGGTTCTGTTTATTTATCGATATACACAAGATAGATGGCAGATTTAAATCTCTTGGCGGAGAACTATTTGGGACTTCGTTTTTAATATAAAAAAATGTATTACGAATATATATTGTTCCCACTTTTGTTATACCTCCTTTCTTGTTTAGAACAGATTGCTATTTTATACAACATGTAGGGAAATAAAATTAGATGGGGGTTGAGTGTGAGAGAATATGAGTAAAAAAAAAAAGAAAACATTATTAAAAAAAAATAAAAAAAAAAAAAAAGAACAAAAAGAAACAAGATTATGGTTTCCAACTTTGTCCTCGTTTTTTCCGGTTTGGAAGAGATTGCTCTTTTCTGCGATATGTAACAAAAAAAGAAAATAAATACTCAAACTTTCCTCAATGGACATTTAAAAAAATCTGTTGTGCTCTTACGGGCCGCAAAAATATCATCGATTATGCTGGATGCGGTCCGTGTGCTTTAGTTTTCCCAAGCCTGTTCAGTTATTTCTTTCATCCAACCACGTGACCTCGTCCTACCTTTAACCAGATATGGGGAGATATGACCCTTACACGCTGGCCCCATTATGTGTTGGCATGATGTTCGAATTTGGGTACTTTTTCTACTAGACTTGTTATGTTTCTTTCGAGACATGATCGCCCAAGCGTGTATCACGTATGGCACTTAACTGACTGACTGTTCCTCTCCTAAAACCACAGAGTCTAATCTGCCCAATGATATAACCCATAGCTAAAATTATTTTTTAACCTGTCCAATGGCATTAGTGTGAAGCAAAGACAACGACACACACACACACACACACACGCGCACACACACACACACACACACACACACACACACACACATATATATATATATATATATATATATATATATATATATATATATATAGTGTTGACTTTTGATGACGCTGAGCGATAAGATTGTAGTTTTTTTCAATGATTTAATATTAAAAAGACATTTTGGCAAGCAGATTTTTGTCGTAAAGTTCTCGATTATAAATATATATATAATTATATATATGTATAATAAGAAATTGAAAGAACAGCTTGATTAAAATTTACTGTTCATGCATTTACTTTTATAAAGAGTGCTTAATACAAAGTAGAGCTTAATATTGTAATTTTGTTATTACAATGGTTTATAAAAGCATTATAAAACTACACAAAAATTTTCATGATATTTTAAGATAAATGGTGAAAATGATTTATTCAAAAAATATAAGATGAATTCATAGTATATACATATAATACACACAACTTTAATTACAGATGACTACCAAATGTGTACGGTTATGTACTTCTTTTATAAAAACTTTCTGTGTTCTAAGTATTTTCTTTTCTCGATAAAAATGTGTGCAAAAATTGTCCACATGTTTTGCATATCCGAGTTGCTTTCGGCTATTTTATAAGCCATTAGTGAGGACGTTTTTTATTTGTTATATCTATCTATCTATCTATCTATCTATCTATCTATCTATCTATCTATCTATCTATCTATCTCTCTCTCTCTCTCTCTCTCTCTATATATATATATATATATATATATATATATATATATGCAAACATCTGTCTGTATTAATTTGTTCATATCTATCTATCTATTTCCGACGCTTACTTTCCTGTTCAGCAATTTTCTCTTCTTTCTGATAAGACAAAAATATTTATCTGTTTCGGAATTTATTTTAGAATCACCTTTCTTCTTCTTCTTCTTCTTCTTCTTCTTCTTCTTCTTTGAAATGCAAATTACACATTTCCTTCCGGATGCTAACCAGAAACGTAAGGTCAGAAATGGCATCATTTGAAAAAAGCAAACACCTTTTCCAATCAGTTCGAGGCCTACAACTAGAACAAGAATTACTGGTTTCCGCATGTGCCACATTTTTGAGATTTCCACTTCAAGATCTTTTTATTTTGATATTTATTTTTTAAAATCCTTAAAGATGCATTACAATCTACAGGGACTACCATGTCAACGAGAAAACACATTCCGTTTGTGTGGTCTTTGATCACCATGGCTGGGCGATTAGCTTTGATTGTTCTATCTGCGTGTATTGTAAAATCCCATAATATTGTTACAGGTTCTTCTCTATAAGTAAATCTAGGTGATGTTCATACCAGTTTTTTCCCGCAAAGTTGCATATTTTCCAGTGCAAATATAAGCCTACCTTGTAATGTCGTATTTCATATTCAGTGAGTGCTACCACTGTACAACTTGGTAAAATAGTTAGTCTCATAAGCAATGATGATTTCAAAAATAATGATAATTTCAAAAGTAATGATAATTCCAGGATGAATACTAATTTAACCAATAATCATAATTTCAAAAATAATGATAATTTCAGAAATAATGATAATTTCAGAAGTAAGGATAATTTAAGTAGTAATTATCATCTCGACAATAATGATTATTTCATAAGTAATAATAATTTCAGAACTTTTGATAATTTCAGAAGTAAGGATAATTTCAAAGGTAATGATAATTTAAGCACTAATTATAATTTAAAAAATAATGATAATTTCAGAAGTAACGGCAATTTCAAGATTAATTAAAATTTAAGCAGTAATTATAATTTCAGAAATAATCTTAATTTCAGAAGTAATGATGATTTCAGGATTAATGATAATTTCAGAAGTAATGATTGTCTTATTAGTAATGATAAATTCAGAAGTAATGATAATGAAAAAATGATAATTTAAGTAGTAATTATAATTTCAGAAATAGATAATTTGAAAAGAAATTATAATTTCAAAAGTTATGACAATTTCAGGAGTACTGATAATTGAAGCAGTACTGATAATTTCAGGATTAATGAACGTTTAAGCAGTAAATATAATTTCAGAAATGATGATAATTTTAAAAGTAATGATAATTTAAGCAGTAATTACAATTTCAGATGTGATGATAATTTCACTAGTTATGATAATTTCAGGATTAATGAAAATTTAAGCAGTAATGATATTCTCATAAGTATTGATAATTTCAGAAGTAATTTTATTTTCAGAAGTAATGACAATTTCAGAAGTAATAATAATCTCAGAAGTAATGATATTTTAAGCCGTAATTACAATTTCAGAAATCTTTATAATTTGAGAAATAATGATAATTTCAGACGTTATGATAATTCCTGGAATAATGATAATTCCTGTAATATTGATAATTTCAAAAATAATGATAATTTTAGAAGCAATGATAATGATTTCGTCGTTATTTATAAAAAGCATAAAAAAACTTACCATTATTTACTGGTATCACTAATTCATGAAGCGATACATCACTCAATAGATCCCGGACTACCTAATAAACAACAACTTTTAGGCAAAATTAGACTTTATTCATCAACATAGTCTCCTTCTAATGATCCGCTGACTCCAATGCTTCTCTATCAAATCGATGCCTGTTTTGTAAAACGATTTGGATAGGGTGGATGTGGAAGCAATTCGAAGTGCAATTCATGTAGTTTTGCCATCGTTGCGATCGACTTGTGCCACGATGTGTTATCTTGGTGAAAGATCACCTTTTTCTTCTTCATTTGTGGCCGTTTTAGGGCGATTTCTTCCTTTAAACGCATCAATAATGCTATATAATATTCGCTATTGATGGTTCTTCCTTTCTCAAGGTAATCGATGAACAAAAATACCTTGCGCATTCCTTCTGCTGTCTACTCAGCACACTGCCAATTTGACTCCGGAGTGAAGTGGTAGATGTATGTTTCATCCATTGTCACATATTTATGCAAAAATTCCTTCTTGTTGCGTTGAAATAGTTGCAAATAACGATCTGAATCGTCGACGTGTTCTTGTTATTGATCCACTGTGAGTGAACGCGGCACCCACTTTGAACACAGCTTTGTCATTGACAGATGTTCATGAAAAATGGGGAATACACTGCCTTCTGATATGTTTAACTTCTCTGCTATCTCAAGCAACTTCAATTTACGATCGACTAAAACAAGTTTGTAGATTTTTAGGGTGTTTTTCGAAACAACTGCCGATTTTGGGCCACCTGAGCGTTCAGCATCATTTGTGTCTATACGACCGCGTTTAAAGTCAGCATACCACCTCTTAACCGTTGTTTCCGACGAAGCAAAGTCTGAATAACACTTATGAAGCAATTGCTTTCCTTGAACAGTGTTTTTCCCATCAGAAAGTAATGCTTTATCAACACACGAAATTCAGATTTTTCCATTGTTTTGAAAATTTGCAACAGTAACTTCACTTAAATAACTGTAATTTGTAAACTAATAATCCGACTGGGCCCAAATTTTGTCACGTGACGTTTGAAAGTTAGTACTTCATAAAAATCATGCATTTTAAAATTAGTGACACCATCTGTATGTCAGGCCCAAAACTTATTGAGTGATGTGTTAATTAGTAATTTTTGTCTTTATATTTCATTTTCATTTGTAAGAGGCTCGTTTTTTGAAAAATCAATTCACTCCAAGCATGGCGATAAATCCACCAAGACGTAATGGGCTACTGCGAGTAAATGAGAATGAAAAAGCTTTAGCAGGAACCGAGATCCAATCCTATAGATTTAACAAGAGATAAACCTGTTCAAAAGATCAAAGAAGTGAGTGAAACGAGATAGAGGCGATCCTATTTACTCCTATACCAAATTTGGGGTATTATTATTATTGACCTGAGCAGGAAAGCAGACCCAACAGTGTTGCTATTAAGTTATACATTAAACTGAAAATTGCTTTATTATTCGAGTTAAAACAACGCCGTTAAAATGTTCTAATCCAATGTTTGCAGTGTTACGATAACAGAATCGCAAAAAATCCGAATCATCATATATTATTATTATTAAGTGAGAGTGCAGTAAGCAGACAAAGCCATACTGGATAAGAAAATCCACAGTTCCCATCATGATATTGATCCTGAAAAGAGTACACCGGGCAGATACATTACAGTATAGGATACAAATCCTATATAATCCATCAACCAACTAAAACACACAAAATAAATTGCACACCCGCAAAATCGGATTCAAACGACTACGGCATTTTGGAAAACCCCAAAGTCAATTGAATACCAGCAAAAAGGGATTCAAACGACTTTGGAAAAAACCCAACTAAGAAAAATTTACAAGTCAGTGCAAAAAGCAAACCCTGAATCCTGATTGGATTAAAAACAGCAAATTTATAAATGTATTTTCACACCTAGATGTGAAAAGGCTTCGCTGGAGCAGGCATCGTGAGAAGCTTGACTATTTAAGCCACGACTTTAACCTGTCAAAACCAGTCGACATGGGAGCGGTTAGCTGACGACCTCTTTTCACACCACGCCACTATAGAGGACAACACAACGACAAAATGGACACGTATTAAGTACCACTCCTTTATTTGTTTTGCCTTCTCTTTCTTTCAACCTATCGCGACCTACTAAAAAGAGGAAAGAACAAAGCCCTTACATTCCGCTACTACACAAACATGAACATGAACGCTAAACTTCTGCGGACATTTCAAATACCTACATTACTACTACGAACAATTTTAACTACAAAACTGCATGCATTTTAGAAATGAACATTTATCTTTTCGCAAATATATTATAGAGTTCAGTTAACGAATTTCACTTATATTTTTCTTCTTACACTTTTGCCATTCTGTAAATAAATCTTTACTTTAATGCACACACGAAATATTTTATCCTTTCACATTTCAACCTTCAACCTTCTGATATTTAAATTATGAGAACTTCGGACGTGTTTAGCACGAGGCCAATTTATCAAGCAACACCGAGATCCCTACAACAGTCAAATATACGCGATATGGTAGGAGAGTTTTTTTAATAAAATCAGATAATAAACCTGCGGACGAACCGCAGTTAAAATGCTTTCCGGGTTAAGGGCTTTCCCAAGTCTCTAGATGTGAATCCCAAGTCGTATTAACCTCTTCATTCTTCAAATTTAAAAATACAACCCCCTCAACAGCCGATCAGGATTTTCTCTTACTACTTCAGCTCATGAACAGAGATACACAGTGCATCAGTTCGCAGGAGGGGGACAGACCCAACTGGCTAAGGACAGGAAAATTACTTTAAATATATATATATATTTTTTTTCTTTTATAAAATTTTGGTAAATATTTTTTTAAAGCGATATAAGCATTAAGCGTTACAAAAATGAATTTCTTGAAATTTCATAAATTAAATAAGTAAAGGTTGACAGATACTCCCCCAACACCGAAAAATCCATTTTTGTAGCGCTTAATGCTTATATTAGTTATACGTAAAAGTCCTTGGAGAATTTAAATCATCAATTTTGAAAGAAGAGTCTTTTTAACGAAAATCTGTACTGAATCATAAAATGAAAATATTCAATAAAACTAAGACGTTATTTAATTAGAAGAGTTTGTGATTGTTTTTATAAATAAGATATATGGACACTAACTGTTTTAAAAAATAAATTTTCGATGAATAAAGAGTTTTGACAAGAACTGGTTTCATTTTTTAAAATTTTAATTAGAATGATTTGTAAGGTTTAAATTTCGGTGTTAATTTGTAGCGGTTAGGTGATATTTGTATGAAATAAAATCTGTATTTACTAATCATAAATGGAAAAGCTTGCTACAATTCAGCGATCATAGAATTTAAAAAACATTTTCAATTGTTTTTGCTTTTGTTTGTGTTTGTGTGTATGTGTGTGTGCGTTTAAGCGTGTGTGTGTGTGTGTGTGTGTGTGTGTGTGTGTGTGTGTGTGTGTGTGTGTGTGTGTGTGCGTGCGTGTGTGTAAACATGCCGATTTTTGTTATTACGATTATCCATACACGATATGATCAAAAAATAAGAACGGTAATTTTAGTAAATTTCAAAGTTGTTGGTAATTTTCTAACATTTCTTCAACAAAAGTCTTCTTCGTATGTCAGACTATAGAGGCAGTTTTGAAAGATTTTTTTAAATAAAGACAATCTTTTTGTGTTGGCACGTTCGTCATATGGCTGATTTTTAGCAATTTAAACTATTATTTTTTTTTAAAGAAAGAAAATCATCCCAATTAATATAAATGCAGTTTGATATAAAGCAAAATATTTTGGTCATTGGAAATATTAAATTTAATCTATTAATTTGAAATTAAAACTAAAATAAAAGCTTCATGAAAAGATTATTCATTTTTAAAAATGCACTTTTAAAATTTCGGTATCTCTTTTCACTGCCTGTGGAAAGCTTCTTTGGTTGAAACCGCTTCAGCGGAAAAGGTTAGTGTTTGTAATATTTTAAATATTAACTTGATCTACAAGTTTCAGCTTTCTGCATTGTGTACTGGTGACTTAAAAATATATGGCAGTTTCCTGGACAAGAAAAATCTTATCTGTAAAACCAGTTTATATATATATATATATATATATATATATATAGGTCTCATTGAATAATATAGACAATTCTGTCTATTTATTTTGTGTAAGATCCGTTCGTATGATCTGATTAGCTTGATAGTGTTGTCATGGAAAGACGACAAGAAATCGCAATAATTGTTGATTTTTTATCAGGTCTGAGCTTTCGGCTTACATAAGCCATTATCAAAGGATGAACATTTAATGTTCAGTGAACATATAACATTTAAATTATTATTAACAGAGTGGAGTTAT
>JBBBDQ010000788.1:1620000-1622500 GCA_037127315.1 Ascarosepion bandense | reverse complement strand
TATGTTTCGTCATGAGCCGTTCTAAACATCGTATTTTGGCTTTAATTTCAGGTGAAAATAAAGACAAAAATTCTCCAACCGTGTACAATTAAACAACATTTCATGTAGGTAATATCATACAGATTTTAATCAACAATGCAATGATCCTCATTCATACACACAGTAAAAAGAACATTAAATCCAAACAACCCACACTTAATAAAATCACGTTTAAATCTGGTCATAACACATTACATTGCATTTAAATATATGGTTCTGTTATCATTTCGAGCCCTCACGCGGTGTGACGTCATAGAACCGCATTACAAATTTACGAACTGCGTTTGCTATTTTTGGTAACTGGTATTGTTGCTTAGCAACGTTTTATGTCAACACACGATAAAATCGCTGACGGTGGATGTTTTTATGTTAACGTCTTTGTAACCTCTCCGAAGATGGCTCATGTGAGCCGAAAGCTTAGAACCAACTTAATAAAAAATTATCTAAATGCTGGAGAATTTTTATCTTTATTTTCACCTGAAATGAAAGACAAAATACGATGTTAAAAACAATATATGTTTAAAAAATTATCTGCTGTCTCGATACACTCTATATATATATATATATATATATATATATATATATATATATATATATATATATATAAATTGGGAAAGTTGTTTTAAAACTTTGCATGTTATATATTTATCTTTTATTTTTTCTTTGAGCACTTTTTGATGCAACTGTTTACTGATCTAATTTGACTCTGACCAATAACGAGGTAATAATTATATATATATATATCAAACCTTATTATAGGACAGCACACGCATCTGCTCCTACATAAATTGCGTCCAATTATTGCATTCTAGTGCTGACAACAATACCAATAAAGAAACAATCAGGTAACTTTAAACATTTTTCCACGTGACTTTAGTCCAGTTTATGAAGAGGCAAACAATTAACCTGGTATTTCCTCGATTTGACAATTTGTACAAACAATATAATCAGAATAACACGATTTTCACCTGGTGTTAATTGATTTTTACACATTTAAAAAAAATCTGTGCAGATGGTGGCTGGTGTTGTAACCGAGATAGTTGTGTCAGTGGTTTGTGTTAGAAAGCAGGTAAAAAAGTTTGATTATTATTTTTAGAAGAGGCAGTCCCTCTCCACTTGAAAGATTGGTGCGAAACGATTTTCCTAATTTCCAATCCTCTTAAATTTGTTCCGTTCTAAGTTAATAAATATCCCTTATTTACAACTTTGTAAAAATTATGCTGTTAAATAGTACTGTAGATATACAAGAGGCAATTATCTCCCTTTGATGGAGATAAGTCATATGGGTCACGTGACTCCCGCTTAATGACGTCATTTTTTACAGTGACTAAAGCGGCAGTCAACTTCCGTTTGTTTACAGTTGTTTTTTTTTTATCCTGGGACAAAAGGCTAAATCTACATCCCCTGGCAACTTACAAGCACGTGGTACCGTTTTGCTTTGAGAATATATCTTTCCCAGATACATAAAACAAAAGAAACACCAGCTCAGAGTTTTCAATTTGGGAAAACCCAAGACTCGCTGTTTCGCCTTCGTGAAATATGTCTTCGCTAAATCTGGAGTCCTAAACGTGGTTTCAGACACATAGGTATCTCCATATTATATGTAAAACCCTTCCTTGGTGTTTCTTGTGACACTCTGCTTTTCCATGTAGATATATGTGATATATTTTTCTTTATGTGACACGTGCGTATATATATATATAGTCATCCGTAGACAGATCTGCTTCGCTTTATCACAGCTCATCAGTACGGTTAGACATCCGATTGCTTTTTCACTCAGGATTGAAACCCGACCGAATTGGCGTCAGTCGGTGATTCTATCTCTGAGCTATGGACGCTCGGTAGAAGGAGGCAGATAGTTTTGTAAATGCCTTAGTGGTATAAAAGTCTCCCTGAGAACAAAGCAGTTTTCTCATTCCTTTTCCTTTCAGCCATTCCGTTCCGTCCCTAAATTACGCTGTTATTATATCATGGATACAAATATGCCCATAACCATGGAAATACAAATAGGAGATTAAACACTTTCTTCCCTGGCTTTCTTTCGTTACGAAGAATAATAATAATTCTACAGATTCAGGCAAAATAAATGTTATCGTTTATTAATGATAATATAATGAAATTTAAGAGCTGGCAAGTGTTTTAACAGAGACTGGAAAATTTGACACCGGAATTCGAAGGCTCATTGGAATAGAAAAAGGTACATTACGAAAACTAAGCAAAGTATTAAGAAACAGGAAAATTTCTGAGAAAAAAAAAAAGAAAATAGTGTTGAATTGCTACGTAACGTCACTTCTACAATATGGCATTAAATACAGGACAATTTACTCACAGCTGAAAGGATGAGAAAACTGGACGTAGTAAAAATATGGTTATACTGAAGGATACTGAGAATATTATTTATACAACGGTGAAATTTTAAGTGAAATGAAATCAAGGAGGACGCTGATACTTCTAATCAGAA
>JBBBDQ010000788.1:1607500-1615000 GCA_037127315.1 Ascarosepion bandense | reverse complement strand
TATATATATATATGCTCAAAAAATGAAGTACTTATTAAAAATAATGTTTAAACAAATACATTAAAAAGTTTGAGTTAATGCATTTCTTATTTGTATATCACGATATTTATTTATTCATAAATATCATAATATTACACACACACACACACACACACACATTATAAATATAGATATCATCGTATTATATATATATATATATATAATACTATGATATAAATATTTATATATATATATAGTATTATATATGTATAGTATTGTATATATATTATATATATTATTATTATAGTATTATATATATTATTATATAGTATATATATATATATAGTATTATATATTATATAGTATTATATATATATCATATAAATATAGTATATATATTATTATACAGTAATATATATATTATATATATAGTATATATATTATATAGTATTAAATATATAGTATATATATTATTATAGTATTTTATATATCATTATATATTATTATATATTTAGTATATATATTATATATATATAGTATTTATTATATATATTATATATATATATATATATATATATATATATATATATATATATATAGAATAAGTAAAGAACAAGTAGGAAAAAAGTGTCTTTAATCTAACATGTTTCACTTTAACAAGCTTTTTCAGAAATTCTTTAAAGACGAATGATTTAAAAAAAACTTATGAAAAGTTTTAGGAGACAGTATGTTGATTAAGTTATGGTTTTATTGGTCAAATACGTGTCATGTGTGATAAAACAATGGATGAATATCAAATTTAGAAGAAAAACTAATATCTTTTTAAGTGTCTGTACCACGAGTAATAAAAACATTAGATATTTATTATGAATGTATATATATATATAACGTAGAATATTTGGTATTTCAGTCAGGGAAATACCGACAGAGACGAACTTAAAAGAACTCAATGTTAAATTTATTTATTTAATTTAACAGAGTAATATAATGTAGAAAAAAAAATTAGATATTCTACGATTTCATGGGTAACGCATTTTTCGCAGCAAAAACGACCAAAATTATACAACAGTTAATATTTAAAATAATCTCCAAAAGAATCACATACAGACACTCACGTGTCCATATCGAGAATAGATATTTGTAACGGTAATCTACAAACAACATTTCCTCGCTCATTCAAAAAAAAAAAAAAATGTACTCGTGAGTATAACACATAAAATTGTAGAATATCTAAAAAAATTTCTAGAGTATATATATCCGAGTGAATAAGGAACGAAAAAAAAATAAAAATAAAAAAATTTTACAACGTCCAAAAAATTAAAACAGTGCTTGATATATATAGATCTGTGAATATTTATTATCAACTATATATTAGAACATGTACACATTTTTTATATATCCACTACAAATTATACATTTTTTTTCGACATTGAAACTACAATGTCTCATCAGGTGGTGTAGACAGGAATGGAAAGCCTCTTTTCTTATATTTGGTGAGTTGTGTGCGGGATGTTGGTGGGGGTTAGTGGTAAGGGAATAAGTCTTGTAAATTGTCCGTTTGAATTTTGAAGAAAGTGGTGTGGGTAGTGAATGTAGTTGATTAATAAGCTTCTGGGAATTTTGTAGTCAGATTTAAGATTAGCAGATAGGATGTAAGTTTTATGATCTTGTGACTAGACTTTATTGGATTTTTCAGAGTAACAGAGCGATTTCTTAAATTCAAAATTAAGGTTAAATATACAAAATTAGATTTAAAAAACTGTGCTTAAATACAAAAATATTCTATAGTTGTACAAATAAACATTAAGTCCAATCCCATCCCTTCCCACCCCTTACACCTCCCTACTCTGCTACTATAACAAATTTGTACATGTTCTAAAATGTAATTTATAATATATATATATATATATATATATATATATATATATATATATATATATATATAAACAAGAGACAAAAGAAAAAATGTATTTAACTGATGCATTTCGTCCTTTGAGGGACATTATCAAGGTAAATGTAGGATTTATTATGCTGCACGTGTTTATATATAAATAAATTCATTTCTCTTTTGATAAGTGTGGCACTTTTAGGTCAAAACTGTGATCGAATTTATTTCTGTGTATCACTAGTGCATTTGTTAAATTGATATTTATGAGGAACTTTTTGTGTTCATAGATCCGTTTCTTTACATCTGTGCATGTTTCTCTAATGTATTGTAAGAAACAGTTTTAGCGATTTATTTTATAAATGCTTTCAGCTGAATTATTATTTTCATGGGTGTTTTTAGTCCTGATTATATCCATAACGGTTTAAGAAGTGATTGTGACTATTTAGATGGTTTTAAATGGGATAAGTTGTTCTCGATAGTGGATTCTATGGAGTTGGTAGGTAGTGTTATGCATCTGTTTTTGTTTAAATTATTATTGTGGATAATGTTATTTTTGTTTCGATCGTGTATTTTTGTGCCTTTTTCTTTGCGTTGTGTATCAAGTGATAAGGACATCAAAGGTTTTAGAGTGTATTCTCTATGTGTGTTTCATTTTCCGTAGGTATTGGAATCTTCAAATTCTTAAATTAGAAACCTATAATTATACCAGATTTAATTTTATAGGAGTGGTTTGATTAGAAGATTAACAAGTCGTTTTTACTAGTAGGTTTTCTGTAAACGTCAAAGTTGAGTTCGCTGTTGTTTCTGTGTAACATGAAATCTAGAAAAGGAAGAATATAATTGGGTTCAGGTTGAGAGGTGAAGTCTATTGTAGGCTCAACACACTTATGTTGGTTGACAAGATATACTAACAGTTTTTTATAGATATATTAGTAGGGAGTCGTCTCTATATCTGGAATAAGAAGAGTTTGGTGGTAGAATGTTTGTGAAAGGGCCACTTTATAAAAATTATAAAAATAGATAAGCTAGAATGCCACTGAGAGGAGATCCCATCGGTAAATAAAATTATTGTATGTAGACGTGGTCACCGAAAATGAATATTTTCAAACAATATTTACAAAAGAAAAATAAAATATTTGTATATAACTCACTTTGCATTACCCCGGACTTTAAATCGGGACATTGTACCTTTCCCATGTTTTCAGTAAACATTCAACAACCTGATGAACAGTCGTGAACGTTCTCAAATTTACAAACCTTGATAAACTAATGACATCCTCGCCTCTCTTTGTATATAAACACGTGCAGCATAATAAATCCTACATTTGCTTTGATAATGTCCCTCAGAGGACGAAACACGACGGTTAAGTAGAACTTTTCCTCTTCTCTCTCTTTTTTTATTCGTTTTGTCTCTTTTACAGATACACTCCAACACACACACACACACACACACACACACACACACACACACACACACACACACACACACACACATATATATATATATATATATATATATCATAATACAGTGTAGGAGGTAATAAAACAGTGAGTGCTCGAGCTGTATGTAAAATGACTGTGATAAAATGTAATGCTACTAATAAGCAATCATTGGTACGAAATGGTAAAAAACGAAATCCATATTTATTGACTGTAAATATTTTTAGTATATATTCGGAAAGCAACCGTACTTCCATGTATGTTTCGTTAAATATAACTAAAAGGGAATATCTTGTATGGTTTAATTTCATTTCTTTTTTTCTTTATCCAACATGGTTTCTTCTTTGAGGATTGAATGTCTGTAGAAATGGCACATCGTATTGGATTTCTTTGCGCCAAGCGTTTTTTAGTAAAATATTATATCTATCTATCTATCTATCTATCTATCTATCTATCTATCTATCTATCTCCAGATATATATTTATCTATTCACACACACACACACACACACACACACACACACACACACACACACACATATATATATATATATATAAACAGATCTATCTATTTATCTATATGTATATATATATATATATATATATATATATAGCGAGAGAGAGAGATATATAAATAGATAGATAGAGAGGAATCTAGCTATGCATCTTCTTGTGCATAAGAAAGTAAACGGAAATTTTGGAAAACTGATGTCTAAATCTATCTATCTATCTATCTATCTATCTATCTATCTATCTATCTATCTATCTATCAGACATGTGAAAGCAGAAAAAAGATAATTTAAGGAGACGTTAGAAATCATTACAGTCGTCATACCGTATGACCGATATTATAAAATTCATTTGAATAGGAGCAAAAAAGTATCGAAAATAAAAAACAAATCTATGGAAACTTGTCAAACAGTAATGTTAATTTCTAATAAATAAACAAATAAATAAATAATGAAAGAAACAAAACTTTTAGCAAAAGTTTATCGCGTGAATAGACGTTTCTTTTCATTTCATACATTGACAACAGTGATTTTTGATGAAATAATTTAAAACGATCCTCAGTACATATAACAGATACAATATGTCTATATCAAAATGTATAAAAGATGATGTTGCATTGGAATGAATATTTATTTATACAACATTATTTAAAGCCATAAACTATATGTAATGCCGGTTTTAGAAGCAAATCATGGAACAAAAAGGGGAACATACGATGCGTACCGATTTAAGTCTTTGCCATTAAAAAAAAACATTGTTTTCTTCTTTTCTCGATATGACTTAATCGCACAAAATGTTTAAATATTTTTATTTTAGTTAAAAACGCACGTTATATTTTTAATGCCATAAAATTAGTTGCCGGATGTAGAAACATAAAATTTATACGCAGGCCTACATTCGTTCCAAGGTATTAATTTAGACTTCAGATTATATAATTTTAGTTTTTACAAAAAAAAAAAAAAAAAAAAAAAAATGCGATATACATAAAATATTACTTGGTCCTAAAGAACATTTGGACAATTTCTTCATATTTTACGTTCAGAAAAAAAGAAAATTTTAAGAACACATGATAAATTAAATAAAACTTAACCGCGATACCTTGTCATTCATTTTTACTGAAACTTGTATAAAAGAGCGAATGCTGCAAAAATACACAATTATATATATATATATATATATATATATATATATATTCATAAAAGTTTGAGAAAAATAAAGCGACAAGGTCAGTCCGTTTCATTTTTTCTTATATTTTACTAGTTATCGGTTACGGTATTTGCGTGAAAAGTTGTGAAATTCTAAGAAGAATTCCAATTACCACATATATATTCACATTTGTTCTTGATAATTACTGAAATAGTCAAATTCCTTGTGAAAACGTAATCGTTGTTGCCAGGGTTTCTTTGTTGGTTGTCATTCTCCTTGACTAAAATAATTAGCGAGGGAGAACTGGTAGGACTAACGATCCTTTTTTTTTACGATGATGATATATGTCAGAGTTCGAAAGTTATATATGAGTACAGATTGTCTTCTCAAATGCGTGTAAATTTACTTTTTTGTTTTCGGATTTAGGGTTGAGAAGACGAGCGGACAAGTTGAAGATGTAAACAGACACATTCTACCAGGATACGTTTTGTACCGATGATATAGAAGCGCGCGCACGCACAAACACACGCGTTCGCACACACACACACACACACACACACACACACACACACACACACACACACACACACACACACACACATATTTTTATGTATATATTTTCATATTCCTATATGCAAGCCTGCGTACACCTAGGTTTAAACGGGGCGACTATTTCAAATACAAATATCCATTAATAATAATGTTTAAAGTATTAAATATGTTGGATTAATAATAAACCATTAATTCCATAAAATCCTTTACATTTATTTTTACATTCAATAATAAATTTCTTATGCAATACAGCACACATATAAATGAATAACACACACACAAACACACACACACACACACACACACACATATTATATATATATACATATATATACGTACAGATATCACATATCTATCCATCTATCTGAAGACATATATCTATGTATATATATAAACATATTTGCTCATCCTTTTTGGATATATATATATATATATATATATTTATATAATTGTTTATCTTTTTTATTTAAAATACGCGTATATATACATAAAATCACTGACATGCATATATCTAAAGATTCATACATACATACGTATATACAACAAGGGTTGCTGAGAAGTTATAGTTTCAACAACAATAATGCTTTTTCGAAGATTTAAGCCGAAGATATTTCAGTACTTTTCTAATATATTCACACGCACACACACAGACACATGCACACACACGCACACGTACACACACAGAGACACGCACGCACGCACACACACACACGCACATACACGCACACACACACACACACACACACACACACGCGCATACACGCTCACGCACACAAACACAAACACACATACATGATAAGATAAAGAACAAATAGTAAATGTTTATTAGTCTAACACGTTTGACCTTTGTTAAAGCTTCGTCAGATTATGAGAGAAAAACAAAAAGATTGAAGTTTAGTATTTTATACTTTGTATTTATGTATGGAGTTTGCACAGGTTCTAACGTAATAATTAATAATAAACATGTATGTATGTATGTATGTATGTATGCATGTATGTATGTGTATGCGTGTGTATGTATCTATAGATATACAACAAATATACATATACACACACATATATATATATATACAATTCACTGCAAAGCGGATTTTAAAATACGGCACTCATATATACGCAAGAAAATAGAATATACAATGATATATATATAACCATAAGTTTCATATATATATATTGCAAATATATATATATAAACTTTTTTTATACGATTTAATATATTATGGGAAAGTAAGCGTCCAGGATGTACGTTGTGGTTATATATATATATATATATAAAGGTATGACAAATTGGTAAAAGTTTTACCTTGACTCGTTTCATCTTTTGGGACTTCATCGGACTAAATTTGTTATGTTGGCGGGACAACATATGTGCATGAACGAAGGATGCTGAGAAATTTAGTTTTTTGTGAATCGAGTTGATTTCTTTCTTTACCAACAATTTTGTTAATAGATTTAACCCTCGTATATGTGAGGTTCGAACGCGACTTTCTGTGCGTTAAGCAGATGTTGTAACTACTACACCACGAAACCAGATATTCTTGCCTTACCTTTCATATTGAACACTTTATCACAAACAATCTGCTTGCCTGAAATGCCTTTGCACCAATAAACTGTTTAAAGGAAAACAACTAAAGCACTAAACACCATTAAAATTTATCATTATATATATATATATATATATATGGTTGGCCAAAAGTCGGTATAAACATACTTTACAGGTTTTTTTTACTATTTTTATATTGATTTTATATTTACATGTGTTTAACGCTGTTTAATATCGTAAGGGCTAAAAACGTCCTCCATCGACCTTACAACATTTCTCGGAACTCCCCAGAAAACTGTGACACACAGTACGACACAAATTCTGGTTCGCAAAAACGACAAGATTAACTCCTTAATTCGTCTACAGCGTGAGTAATTTTCCCATGAATCTCATTCTCTATAACGCCCGCTCCCCTCCTCAAAAAGAAGTCCGTTAGTGTTAAC